>PVKC010012990.1:0-23287 GCA_004027635.1 Crocidura indochinensis
TTTTTTTTTATTTTGGGCCACACCCAGTGACGCTCAGGGGTTACTCCTGCCTATGTGCTTAGAAATTGCTCCTGGGGGCCAGAGAGTGGGGTATTAGAGGTAAGGCATCTGCCTTGCGAGTGCTAGGCGAGGATGGACCATGGTTCGATCCCCTGGCATCCCATATGCTCCCCCACAAGTAAGGGGCAATTTCTGAGCGCATAACCAGGAGTAACCCCTGAGCATCAAATGGGTATGGCCCCAAAACAAAAACAAAACAAACAAAAAAACAAAAAGAAATTGCTCCTGGCTTGGGGGGGCCATGTGGGACACCAGGGAATCGAACCGCAGTTCATCCTAGATAAGTGCAAGGCAAATGCCTTACAGCTGCGCCACAGCTCTGGCCCCTTGTGTATAGCATTTTAATTTATATTTTATCCAGCATGAGTCTTAGATCTAGGGAACATAATTCTCAACTTTCAAAGGAATCTGGTTCTTTGGGAAAATGAAATATCTACATTGACTGACCAGTAATGATTTGGAAAAAGGAGAAAACTGAAGACCTGTTTCAAGCTTTAATATTACAATTTGTTTTACTTTGTTGGAAGTGATTTTTGTTTTGTTTTGTTTTGGGGCCACACTTAATGAATTGTAAGGAGTTACTCCTGACTGTATTCAGGAATTGTTTCTGATAGAGATCAGAAAACCACCCGGGTTGGCTAAGATTGAACCTAGGTTGACCATAAATAAGACAAATGCCCTATCTACTGTAGTATCTCTCCAGCACCTGGTGATGATCTTTCACTAGGCATGACAGATTGATTTTAGCCCACTTGCATCAGATTCATAGACAGGTCTGTGGAGACCAGACCTGTTTTTCAAGAGGAGCATACTTCGGACTTGGAGCTGTTCCACTAGACTTGGAGTCAAAGAGACTGATTCCAGTCCCAGGCTCAGCAATTTCTTTGCACTTGTAGGTACCTGACAAGATCCTTTTGCTTCTTTGTGTCTGTCCTTTTATAGGGCTGAGTTCTTCCTACTCAATCTGAGATGCTTAGTACAGCAGCATGGATATCACTGGTGAGCTTATTAAAAATGCAGATCATTCAAATCTGCTCAGCAGAGTTAAATAGTAACAAAAACCTCAGGTGATTTGTATGTATCTAAACATTGCCCATCAAATCTCCACTGCGTTATCCAAGGGTAAATTGTTGCATTATTTTGACTAATTGTTAGCCTGGAAGCCTGATAACTGAAGCTTAGAAACTGTAGCAGAAAGCTGTGCTGTTATCATCAGTGCTATGGGAGAAAGGATGGATGAGGAATTCTCTAGAGTGGCTGGCTATGATTCTGAAAAGACTGAGAATATACACAGGAATGGAGAATGGAAATGAGATGTGGCTAGAGGTCCCTCTTGTCATCCTTTGCTACTCTTCTGTCCTGTTCAGTTGTCCTGTATTAAAATCCTTGTTTTTGGCATTCATGGCTGCTTTTTCTTTGGAGGTCTGTAATTCTGATTTATCTAAACCCTTTTGAGAAGAAATAGTCTTTTCTGGTCCTCCATGGGGCTGGAATAGGCAGTAAGTAGCCTAACTTGCAGCTTTTATCATTTTTCTTTTGGTGATTGTTTTTGGGACACATTGGTGGTGCTCAAAGCCTACTCCTGGCTCTGTGCTCAGAAATCACTCTAGGTAGAGCCTTGGGGACTATATGGTTTGCCTGGAATACAACGTGGTCTGCCTTTTGCCAGACACATGTCCTATTGGCTGTATAACGCTCTGGCCCCACAGTTTTAGATTTCATGTGTCCTTGGAGAAAGGATAGGGTCTGGTGGGTGCTAAGTTTAAGTTAAGTAGGAAAAAACTCTTGTGCTTTATAAGTATTTCTTCCTTTTTTTTTGTTTTTGGGCGACACCTATTTGATGCTCAGGGGTTACTCCTGGCTAAGCGCTCAGAAATCGCCCCTGGCTTCGGGGGACCATATGGGACGCCGGAAGATTGAACCGCGGTCCTTCCTTGGCTAGTGCTTGCAAGGCAGACACCTTACCTCTAGTGCCACTTCTCCAGCCCCCAATAAGTATTTCTTTAAATAGTATGTGTGAACAAACAAAGAAACAAAAGAGATTGTGAATATGGAATTTCCCACGCTATGGTAAGAGTATGTCCATCAAGGACAATGGTGAAAGAGGATTGAAGCATCTCTCTCATCTTCATCTGAGGGAGGACAGTTTCCTCTACTGAGAGGGTTCTGGGCAGCAGCACACCCCCTAGACCTTGGAGCAGGAGATGCAGCCTCTATTCCAGGGTTGAGCTTCTAATAAGTCACACATACCTCACTGTATACAATGGGGGCTTAGGAGGTATCGGTTTCTCCATTCTCCATACACTATTCATTTCACTGCAGTTGTTTCAATCACTTTTTTCATGGGTTTCACCTGCCTTTATACCTAGTTATTTGTCTTTAAAAAGTTTTTCAAGAAGCCAAGCATCGAAAAACCTCTAATACAGAGGCCAATGTGATAGTATAGTTGGTAGGATGTTTGCTTTGCAGGTTCAATCCCTGGGACCCCATATTATCTCCCACATCTGCCAGGATTGATCCCTAAGTTCAGAGTAAGTAGTAAGCCTAAGCAACACCCAGTGTGCAGTGTGGACCCCCCCCCCCAAAAAAAAACCCATAAACCAAAATCTAAAAAAGGAAACAGAAAAGAAAAGAAAATTGCCTGATAGATGAATACATAAAAAGTGACATTGGAATTTTCTCCTAATGTTGTGTCTTGTTGCATTTGTTTTCCTTATCCCCTCACCTGAGAAATTTTAGGGGGTCACTTAAGAAGAGTGACTTGTACCCTAGTGTTCCAGAGCAGACCATTGCATAGCGTCCTTAGACATTCCTTCAGTTCTGTTGCAGAGTTGGCCTGGAGGATTGTGGCTATTTTGAGCAACACATTAATCACTGTTAAGTTTCCTACTATCTGGCCCCATTTGATGTCTTTGGCCTCCCCTGGTCCACTCTCCAGCCACCCTTCACCATTCACCATCCAGTTCACACACAGATTTCTCCCCCCTGCAAATTATTTGCTTGTTTGATTTCTGCTTTGGTTCTAAGGAATGGGTCATCTAATTAATTACTCAATGCACAGCTTCTTCTGCAGGTCCTGATGGGGATCATCAGATAGTGCTATCTTGCTTACAGACTTCCTTTCTTCTAGCAAGTCTTTATTATTATTTAAGTTTGCAAACTAATTTCTCTCCACGGTCCAACTCCCCACATTCTTGGCTTATCTATACTAGCTGGTTCTCACCCTCTTCTCTCCTCACCCCATGCTCTGGTGGTGAACTTTCTGGATATTCTCTTTGGCTTTTAATTTTTTGCCTTTTCCCCTCTTTCTTGCTGTGTGTTATGTTTGAGATAATACCCATTTTTTTAATGTTTAATGAATTGGCAGAAGAAAGACTTTAGGTTGAGCTGTTAGCTAAAATAAGCTTTAAGAGAAAAAATAAGATTTTGGGATACTTATATTTCTATATATTTATATTCCTATATAGCTTTATAGAAAAAGAATATTGGAAGTGGATTATTCATAGCAGAGTTAAAAGTTGGAGTTCATTGCAGATAAAGGAGGTGTGTGTGTGTGTGTGTGTGTGTGTGTGTGTGTGTGCATGCGTGTGCATGCGCTCACATTATGTGTGAGGAAATTGGGAGAATGTAGATGTGTAATACAGAATCAGTTCATGTTAAAATCATAATTTTTTAAATCTAAAGCTCTGGCTTAGAAAATGGATTAAATCCTAGAGTTACAGTTTAAAAAATTAAAAACATTCTTAAACATTCTTGCTCATGACCTAGGGAATTACACTGGAGCACAGATAAACTGACTTAACTAATGACCAGGGAAGAATTTGACATCTACTGATTGAATGCTTTATATCCTTCCTTTCTGAGGAAAGATTCACTCTTTTACCAGTTAATTCTATTTATATTCAGCTATTTTAAAGAGGAGATGGACATTTGATTAAGTTGGCCTTTCTTCCCTTTGACTTTTATCTTCATCCCAAACTGCTGTGATTTAAGTTTAAGTAAGAAATCTTTTATTAATCAAAGGCCTTGACATTGATGAAATGGTACTCAGTGTGTTCAGCTTGCAACTCATGGGGCGTGTCTGTCTCTATGAAATGAAGGTTGAGAAATTTCCATTATTTTCTTCAACTCTGCAACTCTAACTGTGATATAGATATGGCCTTGGCATATGTCATCCTGTGATGATGTGTACAGAGAAGGATGTAATAAGAAGATGGGTGAGTGAAACTGTTTCTAACAATTTAGTCTGAAAATAGGCCAAAAAGTTAATTTTAGAGATTGTTCTAGTAGAATGTGGTTGTGCTACTATGAGATGTTCTAGTCCAAGTTATTTTACAAGGGATGTTGTATATATGATGTTTGGGGATGGTTTTGGATCACACCCGGCAGTGCTCAGGGGTTACTCCTGGTTCTGCGCTAAGAAATCACTCCTGGCAGGCATGGGGGACCATATAAGTGCCGGGATTCAAACTACTCTCCATCCTGAATTGGCTGCTTGCTAGCAAACACCCTACCGCTGTGCTATCTCTCTGGCCCTGATGTTGTATATGCGTTTTCTGGGCTAAGGAAACTGATGGATCACAGAAGGATGCTGATGTCAGAGTTCCTGATAGCTCACTCTGGAAATTTACCAATGCTTAGACTCATCTTATGCAGAGCCTGGCAGTCTCTTGGGTTAGATTTTGGTCAATAGTACTTACACTTTGCTCATATTTTTTCTGTGATTATAAATGATGACTTCTCTATCAATACTTCTTGTGATACTTGATCATGGGAATTAAACAAAATATATATCAGTGCTCTATTTTGGAGGAAGTGTACCCATACCCAGAGAGGCTCAGGAGTTACTCCTGGTTTTGTGCTTTGAAATCACTCCTGGCAGGCTTGGAGGACTATATGGAATGCCAGGAATCAAAATCAGGTTGGCTACATGCAAGGCAAGTACCTACTGTATTATTGCTCAGGATCCAGTGCTCTATATTACACAGAATACATGTTCAAGAAAATGCAGCTATTTATTGCTGCTTTTATTATTAATGTTTCTGCAACAACTACTGAATACTTTGAATGTTTTGGAGACTAGCAGAAAATACTTGCTATTGAAACAAAATTGTTTCTTTTATTACACATTTATCTGCAATGCTCTGGAATTACAATACATGTTATCATATCTTAGGGTTTTTGGGACCAAATAAATTAAAAAGTCAGTTTGTTGGTAAGAGAGGGAGAATGTGGGGTCAGACCAGGTAGTTCTCAGAGGTTACTGCTGACTCTTGGGGGACCACATGGTGTCAAAGATCAAACACCAGTACTGTCTCTCCAAGTCCCATTTCTTAAAATTAAAAACTTCTTCCTTGAGCTTGACATTTTAAAAGTTTTACTCCCTCTTTGCCCAGTCTTTCTCACTATTCAGAGTAAGAATAAAACTATAGAGAGAGCACACATTGTCCAGAAAGGGACAAAAGGCTTCCTTTCCCCTTCACACCTACCATTTTCCTGGAGTGAATCTGCACACAGGCATGTAAAGGCTCATACTTCCTTTCTGTTGAAGTAGATTGTGGTGCCATGCTGGCCCCCAGTGCTACCTTAGTGCTTCTTTTTCTTTTTCTTTTGGTTTTGGGGCCACATTCAGCAGCACTCAGGGTTACTTCTAACTTTGCACTCATGAATTGCTCCTGGCAGGCTCAGGGAACCATATGGAATGCTGGGGGTCAAACCCAGGTCTGTCCTGAGTTTTAAGAATGTAAGACAAATGCCCTACCCGCTGCACTGTTGCTCCAATCCCCTTAGTGTCTCTTATGTGTTGACCCAGTGTGGCTGTGCTGTTTGCCTGGTGTTACCCTGGTTCTTGGGTGATGGTGCCCACTGTCCTGGTTTCTTAGGGTCTTCTGTCATTGCATGTGTCTCCTGCAAGAACTCTGCACCAATCATTAGAGAACTTAGTCCTCGAGGCCACCCCAAGGCCTGGCTCTCTGCCCTGTATGCTGCTTCTCTGTGTTTTTTCAGCTGACCCTGGGGTTTTCTCAGTAGCTCTGCAGGCAGCTCTGTGACTGCTGAGTAAGCTTTGTGCTGGTGGTAGTGAAAAGGTCTATTTAAAAGTTGAAGTGTGGACAATGGCCAACTCCTGCTTTAAATTCAGTTTTGCTTTTAGAAGCCTCTGTGAGAGGGAGATACACTTGCCATTTTGTGTAGAGATGCAACACTGACCAATTACTTACAGTGTGACATCCCCATCCTGAGTCTACTGGAGTGTCAGAAATCACTTGCTGGGGTATTTATCTGTATTTAAGCATTAGAAAAGAAGGAAATGAATATGTAGAGTATGTGAAAAGACACAAGAACATGATTCAGTTCTGTGTGCTAAATCACCAAACACTATCTTTCTTTTGTCAGTTATAAACAGCTGTTTCCCATGACCTGTTGGGATCCCAAATGCCCTAAAATCACACATTTTTGTACTGGAGATAGCAAAGGCTTTGCCAGGAAATGATGACAAAGACCTGATGGTATGACCAAGCTATGTCTGAAATGTGTGTGTGTTTGTTTTGTTCTGTTTTGGGGCCACACCTGTTGATGCTGAGGCCTTTCTCCTGTCTCTGCACTCAGGAATTAATCCTGACAGAACTCAAAGGAGCAGAAGTGTTGCCAGAATTGAATTTGGATAGGCTGCATGCAAGGCGAATGCATTACTTACCATACTATCTCATCTGGCCAACCTCTTTTATAGGTTGGAGTGGGAGTATTATTAATTCTATTCACTCAGGTATTTAGGTAAGCAGGAGGACCCTGGTATTAGAAAGACAATAATGTTGGAGGACAATGAAGAAGCAAAAATATGTGGAATGTTCTGGTGAGTAGCAGTGTGGGGAGGGGAGAAACCATAGTCAGTCTGCAGAAAGGTCATTAGGAGATGTTCAGCTTTAAATGTACGCAGCTTTTGTGAAGGAAAGGAAAATACAGGTGAATGGGTAGAGGAATGATTAGGTCTGAGTTGATAATTTGTTTCTAAACTTTGGGAGAAACTTGAGCAGGATTATGATGGCATAGATTCAGTGGTCGGCAACCTGCGACTCGTGAGCCACATGTGGCTCTTCACACTTTTAATTTGGCTCTTCTGTGTGTCAGGCGGCCACTCCAGGAGTCAGGACTCTGCTCCTAGCCTCTGTCAGTGCGTGCCCTGTGTGGCTCTCAAAATAAATTTCAATTGTGGTTTTGGCGAGATTTGGCTCAGTTGAAAAGAAAGGTTGCCGACCACTGGCAAGGAACACAGCTGATGGGACAAGTATATCTAGGAGTGAGATGGTCCAAGAACCAGGGCATGATGGGAAGGTTTGGCCTTTGATGTATCTTATTGTTTGCTTTATTTTTACATTTAATTTAATTTGGGGGAGGTTTTGGATTCCATGAAAAGACACTGAGGAATTACTCCTGGTTCTGTGTTCAGGACTAAACTATTAGCAGTACTTAGAGATCATATATGTATGGCAGTACTTCAGGGACCAAATATGAGTTTTCTGCAGGGAAGACAAGCACCTTAACTTCTACTATTTCTTTAGCCCCTACTCTTCTTATCTAAATTTGTACATTTTTATTTTTCAAATTAAAAAAATCTGAAAGGTATAGTTTTATACACTCCCACAGTCCATTGTCCTACCACCTTCATAAAACTCTTCCATTCCTTCTACCATACTTTATTTCCCTCTGATAACTCTCATAGTTTCTAGGTGTCTAGTTAGTTTTGATGTTTCTTGCCAGTTGGTTTGCTCTAGTAATTTATGTTCTACATATGAGTGAAACCATCTGCTACTTCTTTTGCTTCCTAATTTCTCTAAGCATAATCATTAAAATGTGACTTTTATAGATTTTTTTTTAGCACATCTGCACTGTTGCACATTTTCTTGCAAAGAAAAGCAATGTTGGGGTGTCAAATATGGGCCATGTGGCATCCAGTGTGGTTCTGAAACACCAGTGAAGATGTTGAGAACTTCTGGTGTGACATCCAGCCTGATTTATGTATGTTCTGAGTGGATGGGGATGTCCTTTCTGAATAGAGGTATCTGGCATGAACATTAAAGCTTAAGATAGGGGCCGGTGAGATAGCATGGAGGCAGGGTATTTGCCTTGCATGCAGAAGGACGGTGGTTCGAACCCCATCCCCAAGCCTGCCAGGAGCAATTTCTGAGTGTAGAGCCAGTAGTAACCCCTGAATGCTGCCTGGTGTGACCCCCCCCCCCAAAAAAAAAGCATAAGGTATAGATCTGGAGGTTTGGATTGTGCTACTCAGCTCGCTGATGTACAAGCCATGTTGAAGGGTCTTCCAGACTCCACATAAGCCCTGCAACTGTGGGTATCAAACTTGACATCAGCCCCTCAAGGGTAGGCTTCAGACTTCACATTTGCTGTGCACTGTGGGTACTGGACTGCATGTCATTTGTTCACATATGGGTACCAAACTCGATGTCAGCTATGCATACATGGGTAGTAATAGATTTCTTGGCATCCTCCTTATTCCATGTAGCACTCTGCAAAGTTGACTGTCCTTATCCGGGCCCTGTGTTCTTCAGACCCTGGCTGTGGCCTGAATGTGAGCCCTGTGCCCTAAGCTGCTTTCTTTTAGGCATATGGCCTTGGTATCTTGAGAGATGGCCCTTCTCCTAAGAGATGACTTTTATCACACCTCCCCAAATGTCCCCTGTATCATAAGAGATGGACTCTGTCCCCTGAGATATGACCTCTGTCATCTTGGGAGAGATTCTTTAGAGAGGTGCTCCAACAGTTGTTGTGTGTTGGCTGAGTGGGCAATGGCTGAGTTAGACATAGCCTATCTACTTTATGACTGTTTCCCCCAGAATTCCATACTCACCTTGGAATTTCCCCCCATCCTTGACTAAGTCTCCTCCTACAGCATCTTTGGCACTTGGATCCAGAGGATGAAATGTTCAGGTAGGCAAGGAAAGCGTGGTCATGCTCAGGTGAGCTGTGGACTCCTCCAGGTTGACCGCAGGTCTGTAGATGTCCTGGCTTTGGTGCTGGGTGGTAGTGGTAGTGATGTGTGTTTCTGCCAGAGGTGGAGCTGGAAGTAAGCATAGTGCCTATGAAGTCGGTCTGTGGCTGCTACTTCTAGCATAGCTTTGTGCAAGGATGCCCAAAAGATGGTAGAGGGCACCTGGACCAAGGGTGCAAGCCTCCATCATCTCTATCATCATTGTCTTGCACTTCCTGCCAACACCAGGAGGATGGAGCTGGATGAAGAGTGTGAGATTTGGGTGGTGCAGTAGGAGGTCAGGGGAGCCCCAAACACTGTACTTTGGAATAGGGAGGTGTAGGGTACTTAACACTGAGAACTGCCCTGACTTCTGGATACCTGGCTGAGCTAACTGGGTGGATGGAGTTCAGGAAGTCCGGGGGTGGGGTGGGGTGGGATTGCATCAGGGATGGAGTTGGCCAGAAGGAGGGTCTAGAAGGAGGGTCTATGAAGGAGAGTCTATGTGGCAGGACTTGCTCGGCCTGCAGCTGAAGGTGCCTCCAATTAACAAGCATGGAGGATAGAGGCATTCGCTCTTCTCAGCTTCTCCATTCAACACCTTCCTTGGTAACTGGGGGTTAGGCTGTGACTATTAGGCTGTGCTCATCATGGTCAATAAATAAGGGGGTAGGTTCTTTTTTCACTACCACTCCTTGGAAGAAAACAGCCAAGGTACAGAGACAGGAGGAAAGTTGCCCCGGATTATATAAGTTGCTGAGAGGTGTGTGTGATTCAACCGAAGGGGTCGGTTTCCTGACCCTGAGCATGGAAAGGATCCTTGTAACCAAGGTCAAGGGATGGAGAAACAGAAGCCAGAGAGGGGTAGGAAATTGCCCTACTTCTTACCTATTGAGGGGACAAGAATTTGTGCACTTAAAGTGGCACCCTAGAGCCTGAGCATTGTTATGTCTTGCTGTGCCAATTTCAAAGAGAATAAAGGAAAGAAATAATAACACATTGTGCTCATCTTTGGGTCCTGGACCTACATCACTACTAGAGCTGCTTTTATCAAGCCTTAGAGAAAATCTCTCTGTGCAAAATCTTCTGGAAGGCAGTTGCTCCTTTATCTTGCTTTGACATCTTCCTGCAAAATGGACCCTGCTGAGGCTTTGTCAAGGCATTTCAGACATTAGCAGGTTGTTTAGAAAAATGTCACCTTTCCATCAAAATGCATTCAGGGCAAAAAATAACTTTGAATTCTTTGATGTCAAGCCATCCTTGTTTTGTAAAATCTCCCCTCAGCTAATCATTCTCTTCTCCCCTATTAAAACACAGGTGTTTTCTTATTTCCATGAGAGTAGATTGTTGGGAAATGACTGGAGTTCATTTAAAGTGAACATAAGTGATTGGCAGGACAAAGCAGGAACAGAACTAAGTTATTGTTTTTATTACTTATATTTTACTAACAAACTCCATGTGGCTTTTTTTTAATGAGCAAGACAGTAGAACAAAGGGATGAAATCAACACAATAATTCTGGAGTTTTGAAGTGACCAGAGGGTTAAATATAGTCTGGAAGGAGCCAGATCGATAGCACAGTGGTAAGGCCTTACACTCGGCCAACACAGAACAGACCCTGGTTTGAATCCCAGCATCCCATATGGTCCCCCGAGCCTGCCAGGAGCGACTTCTGAGCACAGAGCCAGGAGTAACCCCTCAGTGCTGTTAGGTGTGACCCCCCTAAATCAAACAAACAAATATATATAGTAGGGTATACTATAATATACTACTATACATATACATTATATACATATATACATATATGTATACATACATATATGTACATATATGTAGTATACTATATATATTTATATATATATACATGCACACACATATATAGTAGGGCAGAGGCTTGATTTTGGTAGGAGTTGAGCAAAGATGTCCCTATTTAGTCTCCATCCAGAGATTCAGAGCATGGAGCTCAGATTTTCATCATTTGTTTCTTCCCAAAGGAGGGGTCAGGTTGGGCTAACCAGACATCAGGCTAGAGGCAAATTGATGGCAAATCCTTTAAAGAAAGGAAATTACTTTGCCTGTATGTGACTCAGTACGTGACAGGTAAAAAGTACTTGTCAAGTTATGGTTGCAGGGTGACAATATAGTCACACAGCCTTTTGTCTGTACCAGTGTTACCAGTGTCGGTCCCCCATTAAGAAAATTGATAAATGGCAGTTGGACTTTGGGAGAAAGGTCTCAGCTAATCAATAGTGCCCACTTCTGACTCTGTTAGGCTCTGTTCTCACATACTTAGTCCTTATGAGGACCACGACAGGTAGGTTTTTTTTTTTTTTTTATCATCATTGATTTAAAGACAAATCAATCACAAGAATAGTGACTCGATTTCATAGACTATACTTGGAAAGTCAAAGAAATGTACCTCCTGTCCCGTGGCTCTTATCTTCAGTACTGTTCTGCCTTAAATGACAGTCTTATGTTGTGCTAATCCTTTCTTTCTCATTTTACCTTTTCCACACATATATCCTCTCCCTTCTCACTCCCTCTCCATCTTTGCTTCTTTCTCCCTCTCCTGTTACTTTTACTGTTCAGATATTTGAAAGTTCATTTATTATCTTCAACTTAGATAATATTGTTTTTTTAAATATTTATTTATTTTTCTAAGTCACAAAGCAGTTTTCAAGTGACTCAACTCTGCTGTCTGGCAAACATCAGCCAAGCTTTTTCTCTACCAAGTGGCTTGTTGGGTCTAAGAAACTATGTAATCGATATGATACTTATGCTTGAACATTTTTAGTCTTTCAACTCTTGAAAGATCATTCCACTGATTTCTATTTTCTAAATTTGTGTAGTCTTTATTCATCACGGACGTCGTCTAGACACCCATGTGAGACCACATGAGGCATTGCAGGAATTTCTATGTAAGCATTTCTGAGGGGATGTGGTGGAGAGTAATTAAAATGCAATGTATTCCTTCACAACCGTTCTTTCT
Organism: Crocidura indochinensis; assembly: GCA_004027635.1. Lineage (NCBI taxonomy): Eukaryota > Metazoa > Chordata > Mammalia > Eulipotyphla > Soricidae > Crocidura > Crocidura indochinensis. Next base: position 12,032 of record PVKC010012990.1, read on the forward strand.
TGAAAAACTCTGAGAGCACTTAGGTCAAACCACTCACACACTGCTCTGATCTGAGTGTTCTGGCAACTCACAGTTGGGGTATTGTGCTCTATATTCTATACAATGTTAAATTTCTGGAAAGCAATGTTTTGAAGATGCTGCTGTGGGGTGGGGTGGGAGGAGGAAGTCTGCTCAGGAAGTTTCTGAGAATTGAGATAGAGATGAAAGCCTCGAGAGGGTTGTCTAATATTTTTTTCTCTATCACCTTGGCCCCCAGGGAAGTGTCTGATGGAGGTTTTAGACTGATGGAGAGTTTGCTATGAGTTCCTGCACTATGGCAATGACCTCACATTTCACCGTGTGTGTGTGTGTGTGTGTGTGTGTGTGCGTGTGTGTGTGTGTGTGTGTGTGTGTGTGTGTGTAAGAAAAAGACAGAGACAGGGAGAGACAGAGAGAATGAACTTGGGCTTCTCTAGAATGGAAAAAAAAAACAAAGTCTAAATCTGAAGAGATGTGAGGGCACTTCCTCAGAATGGGGGAATCTTCCTAAAGTAAGGAATACACATCTCAGAGATGTGGGCAAATATACCCTGTCCCTCTGCCAAGTTAGTTTATACACTGTTTTCCCAAACTGCCCTTCAAAGTCTGCTATTAGGGTGTTACTAAGGGGAGAACTTGGAACCATGATGTTCTGATATTCTTAGCAGAGCCATGGTTTTAGCATTGGAGTCTTTTCTTCCAAGAGTTCAGCACACTCTGGGCCTGGAATTCTCCATCTCAGAGATTTTCTAGCCTTCTCAGATTGTCTCTAAGACCTTCCATGCTTTTGGACTGGTTTAGGTTCCAGACATTACTTTTCTTCCAATAAACATTATTTCAGACACACACCCCCAACTCCTGCAAGAAACACAAGTTTTTATCTACAGAAAAATGTTTCTTGTTAACTCAAATTAAAGCAGAACAGAGTTACAAATGGGACTTCTAGTAGGAAGTGTTTACTGAGAAATGGCAGTGACTGAATCCAGACAATCAGGTCACTGTCATCATATCCCCTATTTTGTTTTAAACTAACTCACAAAATAACCATACTCAGCAAGAATGTCATTCTTCAATCAGTAAATCACCTGCTTCCTCTGCAGATGCTGAAAAATAATAAATAGAAAATCATCTTTCTCCAACCTAGCATCATATTCTGTGGAAACAAAGGCATTCCTTGCTCAGCAGGGTCAAATTCTTTCTAGTAATGGTTGCTTTCCAAAACTTTCTTGGTGGACCTTGGTGATGGTTTTGTCAAAATAAGTGTTTTGGCGTAGGCCTGTTGCAGGTGAATTATATGAAGTGGGGAGAAGAGAGTGAAGAGAGATGCAGTCTCCAAAGAACGTCTACTGCTTGCCTCTCCACCCTCCTCAGTTATCTATGGTATGTTCTACCTAGACAAGAGTCTGTTACTATGTCATTGTTAAGGAGAAGAACTGGATAGAATTTTAGTTGTTATTTTTGGGCCATACTTGACAGTGCTTAAGGCTTATTCTTGGCAAATGAGTGGACTGTAAAGGGTACTAGGGAGAGAACCCAGGTTAGCTGCATGCAAGGCAAATGCAGTACTATTTGCATGGTATTATTGCATGATAACTTTCTTATCCTGCATATTTAGTTCAATGCAAGACTACTGTCACCTCTAACTCTCGCCCACACTCAGTACATGCTGATTCTGTATGTACAATATGTCTCAAGTTACTTTCTGTTCTAGTCCCTTTTTTAAGCTATCCTCATTCCACTTTTTCTAGCTGTTGTGTGCTGCTGTTCCATAGACCAGTCAGAGGACCATTTAAAGAACAAATTGAGTCTTGTCTGGCACACTTAATCCCCTCTGGTGGTGGTGACCCATTGTTCTTGGGTCCCTTCCAGACTCCCGCAGAGTCTCTGCATGCTCTCTCTTTGCAGGCTTTGCTCTGTCCTTCCTACCTGCTGCTCCTCAAAGCACCAGCTCCCCCTAGCCTGCTTTTGATGCCTGTGGATGCCTTAAACTCTTTTCTGCCCCAGACTGCAGCCCCTGCTGTTTTGGCCAGAACATTCCTTACCTGCATATGTGTCAGCCAGTTGAGTCTTGGCCTCACTTCATAATTCTTCATGCAGTGACCCCTTTCATTTTCTCCCGGCATCCATAAGAACCTATGCTTCTCTTTGTCTTCTTTCACTATCGACTTTTCCCTTTAGATTGGAAATACTTCCACTTCCAGGAAAACCCTCCCCGCTTTCCTGTAGACCCCATGTTTTGTTTAATAGATAAAGATTGGTGGAAGGAATTTGATTCCTACTTCTCTCAGGTTGTCCATTTGACTTTTGAGCCTCTGTTCCCCCAAGTTTAATAACTTTTCCTATCTGGATATTTGCTTTTTAAAAGGGGATGTTTGCAGAAGGCTGGAACCAATACTAGGAGTGAATCACCCATTGGAAAATGCCGGTTAAGGGAGGGACATTTTCCAGGGTTGAAGGGGCTGCCTGGTCTTTTTCAAGCCTTTCCAAATTGGCACTGCCTGTACCTCCAGTCACAGGGAATCTTCTTTCTACTCTCCCTTCCCCAGGCCAATACCCAGAGTTCAGGTGTATGCTTCCATATTCTGCTCTAACTTTTATTTGATCTGTTCTAGTGAATATGTATTGTGGTAACTGAATGTGTTGAGCTTGTAAATCTCAGACAACAGAATGCAATAGGATATTTATATTTGCATTGAGTATCTGTAGCATATGCTGTCCATGCTTTTGAGTTTAGGTCTCAGCCTATGAGTTAAGGTCTCAGCCTAAACTGCCTAAATAGATACATAGATAGGCAGGTTGACAAGTAGATGATGATGTATGTTAGCTTTACTTTGACTATAGTGCCATACCGGCAGTAGAAAACATTATACTACCTTTTCTATACGTTCTCTAAGCCATGTCAACTTTAAAATGGGGATAATTGTACCAATTTTGCTGAGTTACTGTGAGGACAAAGAATAATGCTTGGTAAGTCTTTACCTGGCATAGGAGGTTCTCAACAAATGAAGCTGTTTTGTTGGGTTTACTTTGTGCTGGAGGCCACTTAACTCTATGGTCTTTTGCTTTCATTTTCAAAGTTTTCTCACTGTGAACTTCCTGTGGCTCTAACACACTAGATATGGCCTTGCTTTTTTGTGGAACATTTGAGCTTGAGGACTTGTGATTGGGGGCTCTAGAATAGGACTGAACTCCAATCCTGCCTAATTCACCTATTAATTGTGCAGTGTTGGAAAAGCCACTTCTCCGAAATTCATTCTTCTCTGTTCCATTTGGCCTTGCAAAGGCTGTTCTCAGATTCATAGGGTTGGAAATACGTGGAGGCCATTCATAGTGGAGGAGAGGACAGAGACACAACTGTTCTTCACAAACTACTGAGGTGACCTTGTCAATGCAAGCTAAGGGGCAGGAGAGTCTCCCAATCCTTTCTTGCCTCTTCTCCTGCACCTATCCAACCACAGGAAGTCTGCCCTCAACTGTTCTCAGTGATCTTTAATGACTTAACTTAATCCAGTCTTCCTACATATCAGTAATGCTTCCACCTTCCACTTGGAACCTAAATCTGCATTGTTAAGAATGTATTGAAGGGCCCGGAGAGATAGCACAGCGGCGCTTGCCTTGCAAGCAGCCGATCCAGGACCAAAGGTGGTTGGTTCGAATCCCTGTGTCCCATATGGTCCCCCATGCCTGCCAGGACCTATATCTGAGCAGATAGCCAGGAGTAACCCCTGTGCACCGCTGAGTGTGCCCCCCTCAAAAAGAATGTATTGAAAGGGACCTGAGAGATAGCATAGAGGAGGTAAGGCATTTGCTTTGCATGCAGAAGGTCGATGGTTCAAATCTCGGCATCCCATATGGTCCCCTGAACCTGCCAGGAACGATTTCTGAGCATAGAGCCAGGAGTAACCCCTGAGTGCTGCTGGGTGTGACCCCCCCCAAAAAAAAGAATGTATTGAAAGAAAAGATTCTTGACCTACTGTGGCATGTATGTATGTATGTATGTATGTATGTATGTATGTATGTATGTATAGTCAGAACACAGTGTCCTAAAGTTCACTAGGGAGCCAGTGATATCTTAAATTCTTGTCCACTCTGGGAACTGGGGTGAACATATATGTAATGAGAAAGAATGAAGTGGCTGCGAAGGATTGGTCTGACTTTGGCTGGTTACTTTGCTTCTCTGACTCCACAGAGGTATGTGTAGAGAGGGCCAGGACCCTGGAATTCTGGAATGTAAGCTGAGAGTTCATGGATGGTGAGGCCTTTCTGACACAAACCTGGCATTTAGCTCTTTGGGAAAAATGTGTTTTGCACAAAAAGTTTTTTGGTGTCTCTCAAGAATGCAAAGAGTGTGTTTTAAAAAAAATAACCTTTGCTATTTTTTCCTAAATGGAAAAGTAACACATTAGAGAAGGAAAAGAGATACTTTGGGACCGGAGAGATAGCATGGAGGTTTACCTTGCATGCAGAAGGATGGTGGTTCGAATCCTGGCATCACATATGGTCTCCCGAGCCGGTCAGGAGCAATTTCTGAGTGTAGAGCCAGGAGTAACCCCTGAGTGCCACCGGGTGTGACCCAAAAACAAAAATAAAAGACAAAGAAAGGAAGGAAGGAAGGAAGGAAGGAAGGAAGGAAGGAAGGAAGGAAGGAAGGAAGGAAAGAAAGAAAGAAAAGTAACACATCTAGTGTAGACTATTTGAAGCATTTGGAGAAATAATCAAGGGAAACAAGACATTCTTTCCTCCTGCCCCCATCAGGCCACTTATGGTAGGGGCCAACGTACAGTGGCCTGATTCTCACTATTCTGATGCTACAATTCTAGCTTCCCAGAACCCCTCAAAGTGAGTAAATTGGGAAATGGGGGCTTCTCAAGTGGAATTAGGTTGAAATATGGTCCTAGGAGAGAACCTGGAAGCAGTGGGACTGATAACCTTACTAGAAGGGAGATAGGAAAAAGGTCTGCACAGAGCGAAGATGTAAGAAGATGTGCAGAAGACAATCTAGTGCATAGTGTTCCAGGAGAGAGGCCTGGAACAGTTCCCTCCACCAGAGCCTTTAGGGAGCCAATCCCATGATGCTCCCATCTCAGACTTTCAGCCCCCACCACTGAGAATATAAATCCCTGTGATTTTTAGGGCCCTGTGGTTATAAGACAAAAATAAGGTAGTCCCATTGCTTTTTTCTATGTATGTTTACTGTTTGTTTCACAGTTTATATCATTATGTATGTATGTATATATATATGTGTGTGTGTATATATAACACTTCAATTCCTGTTTTAAGAAATGTGTTATAGCTGAAGCATATCGTATACATGAGACATTTTTGTAAATATGTATTAGAGTCTGCTACACCTCTGTTGAGTGACTGCCCTTTTGCCTTTTAGTCATCTAGAATTGACTTATTTGGGAGACAGTTCCCCAGTAGAGATTATTGTGGAGTCAGTTAAAACTGTAATTTTGTGGACCTGGAGATAGCACAGCGGCGTTTGCCTTGCAAGCAGCGGATCCAGGACAAAAAGGTGGTTGGTTCGAATCCTGGTGTCCCATATGGTCCCCCGTGCCTACCAGGAGCTATTTTTGAGCAGACAGCCAGGAGTAACACCTGAACCACCACCGGGTGTGGCCCAAAAACCAAAAAAAAAAAAAATTTGTAATTTTGTGATTAAACTTCACTAATAATTATTTATTCTCACCCAATGTAAGATACTAGGTATTTCTTTCTTTTTTTGGGGGGGGGGCCACACCCTGTGACGCTCAGAGGTTACTCCTGGCTATTCGCTCAGAAGTCGCTCTTGGCAGGCACGGGGGACCATATGGGGAACTGGGGGATCGAACCGTGGTCTGTCCTAGGTTGGCGCAGGCACCTTATTTCCAGCGCCACTGACCGACCCCCGATACTAGGTCTTTCTACTTGTTGATTATTAAATAGATATGTGAAAATATAAAATGTAGAGGGGTACATAATGTTATTCCAGAGGAATATTAAGTGTCAGCTCCATAAAGCTCAGGCAGGGACAAGAGAAGGGTTGCCTGCTTTAGATTGTTATTAAAACTGGAATAGGCCTTTCCAAACTTGAGACTACCTCTCTGCTCTCATAATAAATTATTGAAGTCTGGTAATTCTGGAAACAATGCCCCCCCCCAAAGTCTCTATATCCCTAGGCCCTGTTTCAAGGCACAACCTTTTAGAGAATTTCCCATATAATCCCTTTCCTGTGCTAGAGTTTGTGATATTTGTGGATTTGCTTACTGTTCACTTGGGGTTTCTAAAATTTAATTTGATTCACACCTTTTATATTCCTGTGACTTTTTTGTTTTAATTTGGAAGAAAATTGTTTCAATGAGAAGAATCTAATCTGTAAAATGTGTGAGTCTTCCCTGCCTTCCCTGTTCCTTCCCTGTATAACATGAACCTTTAGGCTCATGTTAAAATGGTGATTGGCTATGGAGGTGGCTCAAGGGACAGGAGCACATGCCTTGAATGCATAAGGACTTTAGTTTGATCCTAGAGTCACATGGCCTTTCCCCTGGGTGTCATGAAGTGTAACCCTGGTGACTCTTATTAACTAGGAGAATTAAATTCTCTTCCCAATTTTCAGGAGCTCCTCTCTGGAACCTGGTTAGTGCTCCTTACTCATAAAACTAAGGTGGGTATTGTGGACTCACTTCTAGCATGAACTGACTGTTGGAACCCAAGGAAAATTATTTTTTTGTAATTTATATCAACACTCTCTGACACACAGAAGGCAGTGTAGGCCATCAGTGGCTCACACTTGTATGTGGTTCATGACCCCAGTGCAGTTTATTGAATCTTCATTCATTCATGGTGACTTTGAAAGCTCATCTTTAATAACATCAACCATATTTTTAAGCATGCCTTGTTTGATTTCTGAATTTTGTGTTATTCTTTATTGATACATCTATTTACACAGATGCACTTAGATGCCATTTATTTATTTATTTATTTATTTATTTATTTATTTATTTATTTATTTATTTATTTATTTTTGTCTGTGTGTTTGGGCCACCTCCAGCAGAGCTCAGTGCTTAGGAACCACTCCTGGCTCTGCATTCAGAATTCACTCTTAGCAGGATCAGGGTACCCTATGCAAAGCTGGGGATCAAACTCTTGTCCACTGTGTGCAAGTCAAATACCCTACCTACTGTGCTATTGTTCCAACCCCTATAGATGCCTTTTTAAAAATTCTTGTAAGTTGGGGCCGGTGAGGTGGCACTAGACGTAAGGTGTCTGCCTTGCCAGCTCTAGGCTACGATGGACTGCGGTTCGATCCCCAGCATCCCATATGGTCCCCCAAGTCAGGAGCGACTTCTGAGCACATAGCCAGGAGTAACCCTGAACATCAGCGGGTGTGCCCCAAAAACCAAAAAAAAATTCTTGTATGTTGTGATGTATTTTAGTGTCTTTTTGGGGAAGGGAAGGAGATGAGTTCGGGCCACACATCTAGCTACTCCTGGCTCTGAGGTCAGGAATCACTCCTGGCAGGGTTGGGGGATAGAGGATGCCAAGGATAAAACTTAGGTTAGCCGCATGCAAGGCAAACTCCCTACCCACTATGTTATCTATTTGTCCCCAATACATTTTATTGCCTTGAATAAAAATTTATTCAGAGCTGGAGAACTAATACAAAGCGTAAAGCACTTGTCTTGTATCCTACCAACATTGGTTTGATACCTAGTACCATACATGGTCTCCCAACCACAGCCAGGCATCACTTTTGAGTATAGAGTAAGGAATAGACTAATCTCCATGGGTGGCCCCTAAAACCAAACATTACATTTCTCCTCTTTTTTATTTTGCAAGAAAGGTTTTCATTTTTTATTTAGTCCAGTTGATCTAGTTTATATTGCTGCTTGTAGTTTTAGTATCTTATCTTAGAATTGTTTGCTTAACCCAAGCCCCCTCAACTTTTTTTGTTTTCTTTTAAAAATTAAGGGTTTTATGTATTGCATTTTGATCTATGGAACATTTCCTCTCCTCCCTTTATTTTTTGCTATTGCATTGTTTGGAGGTTGCATACTCGTTGAAGTGCTAATGCATTTAGCTGTAGTAGAGCTAAACTCCATTTTGATCTAGTATTTTGTATGTGGTATAAGCTAGGAATCCAACTTCTTTCCTTCCTTCCTTCCTTCCTTCCTTCCTTCCTTCCTTCCTTCCTTCCTTCCTTCCTTCCTTCCTTCCTTCCTTCCTTCCTTCCTTCTTTTCTTTCCACTTAAGCACCATGGTTAAAAAATTATTCATGATGTTCAGTTATACAATGTACACCACTCTTTCACCAGTGTATAAGTTGCCACCAATGTCTTTAGTTTCCCTTCCAAGTCTGTCTTTGGGGCATAAAATTTCTCTCTCTCTCTCTCTCTCATACTTTAAATACATCAATTGCTCTCTTTTATTTCCTTCTTTTCAAAGGTTAAGGTCAACCCAAAATGTTTGCTGCCTCCTATTTTTTTTTTCTGTCCTGCATGGAAAATTCTATTCAGATTCAGAACTTAAGGTGTTAACTTCTCTTTTTACATATTGAATTTCTTTTGTTATCCATATCGACTTTATCCATATAGTACAGCAGCTACCTTTTCCTTTATCCATTTTAACCCAATTTATGTCTAAATTAATCCATTTATTTGATTATTTATTTGTGTTTTTGTTTGTTTTGGTTTTGTGGCCACATGTGGCTGTGATCAGGGCTTATTCTTGGCATGCACAGAGGGATCATCCCTCACAAAATCTGGAGACCATATGGGCTTCCAGAAATTGAGTCCTGATCCATGCAAGGCAATTGTCCTGCCCAGTATACTGTCTCCAGCCCTGTGTTCTGTTTCTTGGCTCTTATCCAGTTGTGAGGACAGAGACTAAAATCCTATTCACTATGGCAGCTCCAATCCCTAGAACTAAACCTCACACACATTTAACATGATGTGTTTAAATGAATGATCATATTTAAATATCCTCAGACAGTCCGCTGACAGATAGCATTTAGCTATTTCTAGGAAGTTTTTTTAGAAAAAAAATTTCATTGAGCCACAGAGACAATTTTTCTGCTTTAAATTTTTAAATGACTTGGTTTACATTCAAATGCCTTAGGAGTTGTGCTTTAGATTAATGAGTAGAATTAAAAAAACCTCTTCTTGTTAAAAGTGGGACTGGATAGAAAGAATAGTGGGTAAGGTGTTTGTGTTTCATGTGGCTTATCTGGGTTCAGTCCCTGGCATTTCAAACGATCCACTGAGCACCTGCAGGAATAATTATTGAGTGCAGAGCCAGGAATAATCCCTGAACAGCACTGAATGTGACCACTTAAGGAACTTTTTTTTAATCTGAATTCAGAGTGACAAAATCATTTATGATTGCAATTCAGGCATAGAATGTCCCAAATGTAATCCTTTCACCAGTGTCCACTTCCCTCTATCAATGTCCCCATTTTCCCTGCTCCTTTTGTCTCTATGTCAAACATTCTTTTTTTCTTATTTCCTTCTCACTCCCTCCATCTTCCATCCCATTTTACATACTATGGTTTACCATACTGTTATGACAGAGTATGATATATGATACTTTACCTCCATTTAGCACCTATTCCTGGTTCAGATTGACCACTTCCAACTGTCATTGTCTCTGGGTCCCTTCTCTGGTGTAGCCCGTTCCTGCTCTTCTCCCTATCAGTAACAAGCTTCCTACTAGGGACCAGTTTTCCTGCTATTCACTTCCATTGCTCTTGGGCATTACACTCCTACACTCCTTCTTTATATCCCTCAAAAGAAAGAGATTATTCTGTGTCTGTCCCTCTCCCCCTGACGCATTTCACTTAGCACGATACCCTTCAGATTCATTTATCTGTCAGCAAATTGCATGACTTTATTTTTCTTTATATCTGAGTAGTATTTCACATGTACCATATTTCTTTATCCAGTCATATTTTCTTGGGCACTTGGGTTGTTTCCATACTTGGGCTGTTGTGAATAGTGCTGCAACCAAACATAGCAGTGCAGATGTCTTTTCTGCATTGCTTTTGGAGGCATAAAGATTTGAGATGGTTCTTAAAAGACGAAAATGTATTACTCTTTGTATCTAAAAAATGTTAAATGATGGAGATAACAAAGCTACCACCTTTAATGAGGCGGCAATGACAAATTACATTGCTATGACTATAACCTTGTATATTCTTACTATGGATATAGAATTGGTTATTGTGACAACCTTTTGAACTTTGTAAAATAAATTTTCATGTTGTGAAATCACCCTCACACATTGTATCTCCAATGCCAGGCAGATGGGGTGAAGAATGAATAAACCAAACGAGTCAGGAAAGTGTCATGGAGTCAGTTGCTTCTAACTTTCTGATATTTCTGCCTGCCAAAACCATACTCCATACTGCCCTTTCTTTATTCTCAGTACTAATTCAACTGGGTGTGGGAGGGTGGAGCAAGATCCAGGTGAACTTTTTCATATCAAAGGGCTAGATGAAAAGGAAAGAGGAAAATGGGGGATTTCCTTTGTTTTGGGTTAATAGTTAGGTCCATTTTATAATTCCATCCTTACTATTCATAACAAAACAAAAATATTGAAAAAGACTACAAAAGTTTTGTTCTACTTTTCTCTTCCAAATATAATTTGATAATAAGTTTCTACTTAATATTCAATTAAACATCACAACGATTTGGAAACATTCTCAATTGGATATCTGAGAACCATTTAAAAAATCTAACAATATTATGCATTTCCTCAGATCTATGTAAACTATTATTAAACCACTAAAGTTGGATACAAAATTTTCTGTTTGCAGTGAGGCATAAAACAAAACAGTAGCTATTAAAATCTATATAGGTAGAACACAGATTTTTTTAATTTTTATTGTGGTCAAAGTGAATTACAAATCTTTCACAGTAATATTTAAGGCACATAGTGACAATGAATGAGGGGCATTCCCACCACTAGTGTTGTCCTCCCTCCATCCTTGTTTCCAGCTTGCATCCCACATCTCCCTTTTTTACCCCCTGTAATACTAGTGCTAGTTCCCCACTTATACAGCTTGTTGTAGATTGGGTATCAATTCTGTTGTCGACTTGGTATTCAAGTCTGATCATTTTTTATTTCCATCAAATGAACATATATATAACTGTCTGGTCTTGGTACCATCCATATTTTCCCCTCAAATTATGAGGCTGATCAAGGTGATTCCAGTAATGTGGTTCTATTGAAAATATAAGAAAAGACCCAAAAACCAAA
>PVKC010012991.1:0-23313 GCA_004027635.1 Crocidura indochinensis
CCAGTGGCTGTTGTGAAGAATTGTGTTGTTTCTATGTCTGTGACCCAGATTTCAAGGCTGGACGGTTGGTGTCTAATCACCTGGGGTCTAAGTTGGGTCCCTGTGACATATTTTCAAGGTAGGAGATACCCCTGTATTGTAAACAAGTATGAGTTCTTATCCCTAATAAATAAGAACTCGTTTCTATAAGTAAGATTTCTCCCCCTTTTTTTAGTGTGCCTTTGCAGGGAGAAATGGTGCTACATTATATTGCTGGTGCAGTTGAGGGTGGAGAGAGACAAGAATAAAAACAGATCACACCCCCAAAAAAGATAAAAATAGAGATAAAAATCTATGTGCTCACGTATGTATATAAAAAGAAAAAAGATTTTTAGGAATTCTCAGACAATTTTTAGATGTGCACATGAAGTAGTTATTCTGTTTTGAGTTGTGTTGTCCCCAATTCATGAACTATTGCCTTCTGAAAGGTTCTATTTTTCTGTTTGAAAATCTCTGGTTTTTTAAAATAATGCCAGAGATGGTTTTTGTATATTCTAAGTATATTGATTGTGCTTATTTTATGAATTAAGTTTAAGGTGTTTGAATTTGTTTTCGGATGATGTTGTTGGCTTATCACTCATAAGTGATGTTTTTACTCTCTATCTTGCATATTTTTTAATATCATATGTAGATCAGTATTTTGCAAGATGAGGCAAAAAATTTTGTTATTGTCATTGCTGTAATTTAACCAAGGGGACATGATTAACAGATGAGTGGCAAATTTAGGGTTTTATTTCCATGGTTTCATTAGCGTATTTTGAATTCCATATTCTCTACTTGAAAACTTATTACTCCCATAATTGTAGACTTAATTTAGGAGGAAAAAGGAAAAGTCAAAGAGGTTGACCTCCTTTATTAAAACTTTGTGGACTTATTTTTCATCAAATTGAACTTTCATTATAACATGGAGTTATTTTCTGTTGCTCATAGTTATGTACCACTTTAAGACATGTGTCAACTATGATGTAATTCTTTATGAATTTAAGGAAATCTGTTTTTTCTATTTGATGAAAACTTTTTCCAAAAATTTTGGCTTGTTCATTAGTGAACATTGCATGAATGAAAGTATATATACATATATATAAAGTATATATATAAAGTATATATATATTATATATATATATTAGTGAGTCTACCACTTCAGTGATTTATTATGCTAAAATAGAATATACATACCATATTAAATCAGAAATGTCTGTTCTCAGACATCAATTTTATTTTGTAATGTGATTCTCATGAAGTTTATTTTATCAGTCATGGCATTCTGAAACAAATGGATAATGTAGAAATCTATTTAAGGATGTTTTGCAAGTAGGGTTTTAGGTCCATTTAATACCAATATTTTATTTTAGGATCATATCTTAAAATATTACCTTGTCTGATTTTTTATTATTCATATAGCTTGAATTTCAATAACTAAATAAATTGAACCATATTTTAAGTTCAAAATGTATTATTGCTCTATGATTCAGAACTCAACTAGTCCCTATTGTTCAGAGCTACACACTTCTGCTTCATTTAATTTAGCATATAATGCCCAGTAGACCAGTCACCAGGCAACAAAGTTTAAAAGAGTATTTACTGAGCAGAAGTTGAACAACACTCAGGAACCTCCCAGGACATTACATGAGGCCCAGTGGAGGACTGTTTACTTAGCAACTTTCTATTCATTTATGGCTCATTAATTGCTAGAATTCCTGGTAGCTAGCTTAGCTTCAGAATTTAAAAATAAGTTAAAAATATATAAGAATAGTAAGAGAAAGATCGCATTCTATATGACACTACCACTTGAAATAACAGATTTGTTTCAAATAGAAAACATGACCACCTATGAAAAGTGTGGTCCAAATTTCTTTGCTCATGCTTAAAGTATTTCCAAGTCGTGGCTGCCAATAGTAGATATTTTAGGCTCTTATATTACCATTTTTCAATTTTTAGCACTGTGGCGGCCAAACATCATTGTCTATATTTACGTTGATAGCATAAGAATTTGACTTAAATATATTTTAAAACAAACACAATTTAGTTAATTTCTGTCACCTTATATGATACAGAAATATTTTAAAGTAATTTTTAAGTTGTGTTAAGAAACCACAGGGTTCCCTCTCTCAATATTGAGCAAGATCTTTCAACAGTGTCCATAGCATCACTAGATGTTCAAAAATGACATTTATACCACGTTTCTCCACTCCTGGTTCAAATTCTGATTCTCTTTGCTCTTAATTGGCTTCTAGATTACTTTTATTTTCTTAAAATAATATCTTTATTTAAGCATGATGATTACAAACATGTTTGTATTTGGGTTCAATAATAAAAAAAAATGAACACCCTGTCTACCAGTGCAATCTTCCCACCACCATTGCCCCCATCTCCCTCCTTACCCACTCCCTGCCTATATTTGAGACAGGCATTCTAATTCTCTCACTCACTACATTGCTATGATAGATGTCAGTGTAGATAGTTCTCTAAATGAACTCATCACTCTTTGTGATAAGCTTCATATTGTAGCTAGTCCTTCCAGCACTCATCTCTATTATCTCTGGGCATTACTACAATAATGTCTTTTATTTTTCTTAAACCCTATAAATAAGTGATACTACTCTGTATCTCTATCCCTCTGACTTATCTTATGAGCATAATAGTTTCCATGTCCATCTATGTATAACAAAAGTTCATAACCTCATTTTTTCTCACAGCTGCATAGTATTTCATTGTGTATATGTACCACAGTTTCTTTAGTCACTATTTGTTGTTGGGAATTTGGGTTGTTTCCAGATTTACTATTTACTATTGTAAATAAAGCTGCAACAAATAGATGTGTGCAAAAGGCATTTTTATATTTTGTTTTTGTGTTCCTAGGGAATATCCTCAGGAGTGAAAAAACTAGATCGTATGGGAGTTCAATTTCCAGTTTTTTGAGGAATCTGCATATTGTTTCCCATAAATGCTGGACTAGATGGCATTCCCACCAGCAGTGAATGATAGTTCCTTTCTACCCACATCCCAACTAACACTGATTGTTCTGGTTCTTTGTGATGGTGCTAGTCTCTGTGATGTTAGATAGTACCTCACTCTTGTTTTGATTTGCATCTCCCTGATGATTAGTACTGTGGAGCATTTTTTCATGTGCCTTTTGTATTTCTCCTTTGAGGAACTGTCTGTTCATGTCTTCTCCCCATTTTTGATGGGGTTAGATATATTGTCTATTTTAATTATTTTTTGGACTTCCCTGACAATGCTCAGGGTTATTCCTGGCTCTGTGCTCAGAAATTGCTTCTGGCAGGCTCAGGGGATCATGTGGAATGCCGGGACTTGAATACAGGTCCACCCTGAGAGCTGCATTGAAGGCAAAACCTCTTTTATCGAAAATTAGGTGACTGTCTGTCTGGGGAACACTTTCTGAGTATTCAAGCCTATTCCACTGATATGAGGGCCTGTCCTTATTCCAATACCATGCTGTTTTGATAACTATTGCTTTGTAGTAAAGTTTCAAGTTGGGGAAAGTAATTCCTCCCATGTTCTTTTTCCCAATGATTGCTTTCACTATTCTAGGGTGTTTATTGTTCCAAATGAATTTCAAAAGTGCCTGATACACTTCTTTGAAGAGTGTGTGGGGATCTTTAGAGGGATCGCATTAAATCTGTATAATGCCTTGGGTAGTATTGGCATTTTGATGATGTTAATCCTGCCAATCCATGAGCAAGGTATGTGTTTCCATTTCCGCATATCCTCTCTTTTTTCCTGGAGCAGTTTTATAGTTTTCTTTGTATAGGTCCTTTACATTTTTAGTCAAGTTGAGTTTGTGTGGTACTATTGTGAATGGGGTTGTTTTCTTAATTTCCATTTCTTCCGTATTACTATTGGTGTATAGAAAGGCCATTGATTTCTGTGTGTTGATTTTGTAGCCTGTCAACTTGCTATATGAGTCTATTGTTTCTAGGAGCTTTTTGGTAGAGTCTTTAGGGTTGTCATCTGCAAAAAGTGAGAGCTTGACTTCTTCCTTTCCTATCTGGATTCCCTTGATATCTTTTTCTTGCCTAATCGCTATACCGAGTACTTCCAGTGCTATGTTGAATAGGAGTGGTGAGAGCAAAACCTCTTCCTGTGCTATCTCTATGGCTTCAGATTTTTTTTCTTAAGTTCCGTCAGTATCTTGTATATCTTAGATATTAGCACCTTATCTGATGGGTATTGGGTAAATAATTTCTACCATTCTGTGAGTGGCCTTTGTATTCTAGTCACTATTTTCTTTGAGGTGCAGAAGCTTCTTAACTTAATATAGTCCCATCTGTTTATCTCCGCTTCCACTTGTTTGGAGAATGATGTTTCCTTATAGAAGATGTCGTTAATTTCAATGTCATATAGTATTTTGTCTATGTGTTGTTCTATATACCTTATGGTTTCAAGTCTGATATCAAGGTATTTCATCCAATTGTATTTGACCTTTATGCATGATGTTAGATGGAGATCTGAGGTCACTTCTTTGCATGTGGCTGACCAGTTGTCCCAACAAGATTGGTTGAAAGGCTTTCCTTGCTCCATTTTGCATTTTTGCCACTTAATTGAAGATTAATTGATTGTATGTCTGGGGAACTTTCTCTGAATACTCAAGTCTATTCCACTGATCTGAGAATCTATCTTTATCCCAATATCATGCTGTTATAATGACTATTGCTTTGCAGTACTACTTAAATTTGGGGAAAATGATGCATCCCATATTCTTTTTTCCAAAGGGTTGCTCTAGTTATTTGTGGGTGTTTATTGTTCCACGTAAATTTCCGGAGTGTTTTATCCACTTCTTTAAAGAATGTCATGGGTATCCTTGGAGGAACTGAATTAAATCTGTACAATGCTTTGGGGAGTATTGCCATTTTATGATGTTAATCCTCCAAACTGGATATGTGTCTCCACTTCCTTGTGTCCTTTTTTATTTCTTAAAGCAGGGATTTGTAGTTTTCTTTGGATAAACCCTTCACCTCTTTAGTTAAGTTGACTCTCAGGTATTTTAGTTTGTGTGGCACTAATGTGAATGGGATTGCTTTTTTTCTATCATTATTTGTGCATAAAAAGTCCATTGATTTTTGTGTGTTATCTTTGTGGTCTGCACTTTGCTACATAAATTTATTGTTTCTAGAAACTTTTTGGTAGTCTTAGGTTTTTCTTAATATAGTAGTATGTCATCTGCAAACAGTGAGAGCTTGATTTCTCCCTTTCTGAATGCCCTTGATATCTTTTTCTTACCTAATTGCGATGGCAAGTATTTCCAGTACTATGTTGAATAGGAGCAGTGAGAGGGAGCAACCTTGTCTGTACCAGATTTTAGAGAAATAAATGAGAAATAATGAGAATAATACTTGTCATTGGCTTGGGCTAGATGGTCTTAACTATATTTAAAAAGGTTTCTTCCATTCCCATCTTGTTGAGAGTTTTTATTATGAATTGGTGTTGGATCTTACTGAATGTTTTCTCTGCATCTATTGATATGATCATATGCTTTTTTAATTTTCCTTTTTTTGATATGTTGATTGATTTACATATGTTAAACCATCCTTGCATTCATGGAATGAAACCCACATGGTCATGGTGTCTGACCTTCTTGATGAGACATTGGAATCTATTTGTCAGGATTTTGTTGAGAATCTTTACATCTGTGTTCATAGGGGATATTAGTCTATAGTTTTATTTTTTTTGCAGCATCTCTGTCTGGTTTTGGTATCAGAGTGATGTTACCTTCATAAAAACTATTTGGGAGTGTATATATTTCAATTTCCTGAAAGAGCTTGAAAAGGATTGGTAGTTTCTCTTAAACGGTTTGAAATAATTCATTAATGAATCAGCCAGGGCTTTTGTTTTTGGGAAGACTTTTGATTACCATTTTAATTTCCTCCATAGAGATGGGACTGTTTAGATATGCTAGATCATCCTGTTTCAATCATGGAAGATTATAAGAGAATTTATCCATTTATTCCAGGTTCTCATGTTTTGTGGCATAGAGTTTTATTTTAAGTATATGCCATGAGATGATATAGTTACATCTATTTTTCTTCTCTTATGCTCAATTAATGAACAAATTGCTTATTGAGACCTGACAGTTTGATATATGTAAGTGATTTTTGAGAAGAATTTGTGAAACAGAATATTCTCTGGTAAGTTACTAAATAAACATCTTTCTATCCTTTCTTTCATCTACTCATTGATAAGTTATCAATAATCTGTTTGGTTTTTCTGTTAAAGAACACCAGAAACACAGAATGTTCAAGGACAAAAGTTAAGAGTCTCAAGTCTGAGAGATAGTTAACAGGGGTTAATGCTTCTGCCTTGCCCAATGTCAACCCAGCTCACCCCAGCACTATTTATATTATCCTAAGTCCTACTAAGAGTGATCCTTAAGCAGATCTAGAAGTAACCCCTG
The DNA here is from genome assembly GCA_004027635.1 of Crocidura indochinensis. NCBI lineage: Eukaryota > Metazoa > Chordata > Mammalia > Eulipotyphla > Soricidae > Crocidura > Crocidura indochinensis. The sequence continues at coordinate 6,452 of PVKC010012991.1, forward strand.
AGCACTGTCAGATGTGCTCCCCAAATGTGAAAAAAAAGGTTTCAGACACAAATTAATTCATTTTAACACATTGATTCTGGTGCTGCAATTTGTATTAATCAAACCACATTTTTTCACTTTACAAATTTTTTATTTGTTTATTTTTGGGGGTTTTTTTGTTTTTGTTTTTGGGTCACACCCAGCAGTGCTCAGGGGTTACTCCTGGCTCTATGCTCAGAAATCGCCTCTGGTAGGCACAGGGGACCATATGGAATGCCAGGTTTAGAACCACCGTCCTTCTGCATGGAAGGCAAAAGCCTTATATCCTTACATGCTATCTCTCCGGTCCCTACAGTTTTTTTTATTCATACTGTTTCAGTCATACACTGTCCCAAAAACAATCCCATCACTAGAGTTGTTTTCTCTCTCCACCAATGCCCCCAGTTTTTCCCTGACCATAGTTTGCTTTCTTGGCAGGTACATTTTAAAATTTGTTATTTAGTTTTTTCTTCCTGCTTTCTTATTATTTTTGATGTTTGATTTAAAACATAATGATTTACAAACTTATTCATTGAATTTTTCATACTGTGTGCACAATTTCCACCATATTTAATGTGAGCCTCCTACAAGTAATATATGTTGGTATCCAAATTTAAAGGAAAAATAATCAAGGTGTCAGAGACAGAACAGTGGAGAAGGTTACTTGCACACACCTAACCTGATAACAAGATCCTTGAGCCTGAGCAAGGAGTAATCCCTGAGTATAATTTTATGGGACCCTAAGTCAATCAAACAATGAGAGTGGTCAGAATAATGTTTTTTGGTGCAAATTTTAGGGGCAAGCTGAGAGATTAATTTTACATGAGGGTTCAAGATTATAATCTTCAAGTCCTTGAATTGTACTGTAAGGAATGTTAGACAAAGAACATTAACTCCAATGATGTTGACTTCCCACCCTCCTCAGTTCAAACATTATTTCCTTTAATGTTGATATCAAGCTTGGTAGAATTTCTTCTTTCCACTTTGTATTTGAGAATGTCAAACAAACAAACAAACAAAACAGGCTATTTAAGAAAGGCAATAAAGGGGCCCAGGAGATAGCATGGAGGTAAGGCATTTGCCTTTCATGCAAAAGGTCATCGGTTCGAATCCCGGTACCCCATATGGTCCCCCATGCCTGACAGGAGCAATTTCTGAGCATGGAGCCAGGAGTAACCCCTGAGCACTGCCGGGTGTGACCCAAAAACCACACACACACAAAAAAAAAAAGAAAAAAAAAGAAAAAAAGAAAGGTAATAAAGTTAAAGTTGCAGGAAATCCAGATCCAGGGCCTTTATGCTAATTCCATCTAAATATATTCTTTCTGGGAGCTCAAAGACACTCTCTCTTGCCTAGCATCAAGCATTTTATTACTTCATCTGACCTTCACAGCCTCCCATCCATTTATCTATAGATGAGTATTAGATTCATCTGGGATTCAGTGTGCTTTGTGACTATCCCTTGAATGTCTTTTCAATTCAAGACATCATCTTGGACTTGGTTCCTGGCCTGAATCCATGTCTGACCATCTTCAATGATACCCCCAACAATAAAACCAACATTACACTTTCTTACCATCAGTTAACCAGGAATATAACTGACAGAACTGAAAGTACCTCTTGCACACTGCAGTTTTCAAATTCAGTCCCCAGTATCTTATGATTACTTCCACCCAATGGTGATAACAGCTGTAGCTGGAGAGGTCCCTGAGTACCATCTGGTTGAGTCTGTTGGCTCCCATAAATTCTGGATCCTATAGGCATTGCTTTGTCAGGCAAAATTATTGAACTATACAGCAAATTAAACACTTGTTCCTGGAAGTTCCCCTCAAAATATCTAAAGAGTGCATTTTTTTTACTTCTTTGGACATTTACTATGTAATGACAATACCTGGGTCTTCACTGAAAAGCATTATTAAATTTAAAAGCATAAATATATGAATGGTCAAAGGTATTGCAAGGGCAAAGAGAAATGAGACTTGTCCTGAAGTTAGAGTTGAGATTTTCAGAATAAACAGATGCATTTCAGGTCCTGTTTGTTGAGACTTTTTTTTTTTTTCAAAAAAAATATCTGGGCATTTTGTACCTGACTCAGTGTCATGCATTTATTAGAGGAAATTGGAGAAAATATGAACAAGTGTTTAAATCAAGACAGATTTAGTGTGGTGCCATGCTATACAGGTCACAAAGGTATTATTAGCATGAAGGGTTACTGGAGCCAAGGATAAATGTCAGATAAAAGAAGGAGGGGCTAGGAAGGGATTTTTTTCTTCTAGGGCTACTTCTGACTGTTCTTTGGGATCCTACTTGCTGATTAAGTTAAGGGTATCAGATGCAGCTGAAATGGGCTGACTGTATGCAAGATAAACAGCTTAATTGTATCTATCTGATCCTCCAAAACTTTATTTTAAATATATTTTTGAGATATTGGGGTATGATGTCCAATGTGCACAGCTCTCTCTATGCTCAGGGATCTTTTCTAGCATAGTCACAATATTTAGTCGGGATGGTAGCAAGCATCCTGGCCCTGTGCATCTTCTGGCCTCTGTGATTGATCTTTTGAATGAACAAAGTTCTATTTCCAGAGAGTAGAAATGTTCTATAACAGATGCTGTGTAACCAGAGAGGAGAAAAAGAGCAATTATTCTGGGTCCCAGGAACATCACCCATAGGGGGTATCAGATTTGTTGAGAAACAAAATAAGACGAAACAAAACCACTGATCTTGAGAGTGGATTTTAGAGCAAAGGTACCCTGAGGAACACTGGTCTTGGGGTACTCAGGGAAGGAGACCTGGCAAAGCAGAGGAAGCAACCAACTGAACAGTAGGAATCTCCTTTATCTGTATCTTGGTCTACTCCAGGCTCATTTCTGTTTCCACCTTGTGGATATGACTATTGTCCTAGAACTCCTAATTGTGTTCACAGGAACACAATTGCATGTGTTACATGTTACACAACATGTAATAAGGCATCTTTGTGATGGAAAGATAGAGAATTGGCCTGTGACATCATTTCTGGGGATATTGGGGAGGATTTCATTTCTGTGAGCTCCAATTGATGTCACTCTCACCCAGATTGTATCTCTGCTGTGACTTGGCCAAACAGTCTGGCTGTGCTCCCAATTAGAGGTGGTAAATAGCAGATTTTCTCCTTGTCCAGCAAGGACTTGAGGATGGGAGTGAGGGTGGATGGGCATGAAATGATTTTCTGAAGGCCACTGTGAACCTTGTGAGGACTTAGAATGGACTGGGAGGACTTAGAGGGAAAAAGCCAAGCACAACAGTCCAGGATCTGTGTTTCTACTTTGGAATCCATAGATTTATTCCCTAATATTTTGAATTTCCTCATACTAGGAGGTCCTTCAAAACACTTCCATCAGTGGTCACTAAAACCTTCATTATCAGAGTCAAGAAAGAGATAGGTAGAAAAATCTTTTGACTCAAGGGTGAGCAACTCCACTGTGTCATTGCAACGTGCACAGACACTGCTGATCCAAAAGCAAATGAGTGAGAAACAGGGACTATAATGTTTGTAATTGTTCACTAATGAATATAATTTGATAGAATGTTTAATAAAGAATTTTAAAAATTTGCCTGGAATCATTAGGTATCATTAGACTATAATGACATAATAAATAGTGCTTGATGCAGTGACTATTATATAATAGCATATAGTCAGGGATCTTATATAATCTTCTAATAAAAATAAATTGTCTATATTCTGAATTTTTGTTTTATGTTTCTTTTTTTTTTAATTTTGGTTTAGGAGCCATACCTAGTGGCTTTGTACTCAGAAATTAATCCTGGCACACTCAGGGGCCATATGGGATGCTGGGGACTAAACCCACTTGCAAGACAAGCATGTTTTATTGCTGTACTATCACTCTGGCTCCTTACATTTTGCGTTAAGAACAAACCAAAGTGTACTGGTTTCAGTGCTGTGAACTGTTTTCTGTGATCTGTGATGTGTTTTCATGTTGTTAAGTAGGTTTCCAGAAATGTAGCTGAGTTTATAATCTGGATCTCAGAATGATTGGCAAAGTTTTGTAGAATGTGCCAGGGTAATTCTTTTGGGTTTTTCAACCAACAAGCATTCAACTTTACCACTGAGCGGAAAAACACAGTCATAAATGACATAAAAATTGATAGCTACTCCAGCTGGGTTCCAATCAAAATTTACAAAGGAAAAAGCCTTAGGTTAAACAATGTTCAAACTGTGGTTTATTCACCAAGGCTAGAATGCTTAAGAGCTTATTATCTTAAGAAGGCCCAGAAAGTTTCTTTTGCCTAAGGGTCTGTTCGTTGTGCAAAAAATAAATAAATAAAACCTACAAATCATATTTAGATTTCCAAAGTAGAAGATACATTCCTATTCACAAATATAAATTACAAGAATGCCAAAGATGATTATGATAACTAGGAAGGTAGAGAGTTTCGAAAGTGAATGAAACAAAAAAAATTTGAGGATTAAAATATGAACCCATTGAGAGATAAGAATTTTATAGATGGATGTGTGTGTGTGTGTGTGTGTGTGTGTGTGTGTGTGTGTGTGTGTGTGTGTGTGTGTGTAAAGTGGAAGCCTCATGCTCCAATCCCAGGGGACTGGAGGAACACAGGTCTGGAAGAAATGCTGATGCAGGAAATAATCTACACATGGTGAAGGGAATAAAATAGGTTCAGGAATAAAGCAGATATCTAGTAGAAAAATCAAAACCACAATCAGTTTTTCCCTGAGACCTGGAGGTCTTTATTGGGAAGATCAAGACAACATCCTGGAGTGGAGAACAGGTAAGGTTGTTAAAGGTGACCAAAGCTGACCTGGACCCATGTTGGGGTCCGGGGTTGGAGATGCTCGAGCCTGGGGAGAGGTCTCAGGGATCGGGAATGCCCAGAGTCCGAGGAAAACCCATCACTCAATTGAGAAGACACAAACCTTGGAGGATGCAGTCGCATGTAGGTTCAATCACTTCAATCACGGAGTGCTCTGGGTCCACTCACAGCCACCTGCCACAGTAGGAATTTTCAGTCTGTAGTGCGACTCTGAGCTACTCCTTACACAGGTTAAAAAGTTTTACATGGTAATTAGCAAACAGGCATTTCATAGCTTATACAAATTGTATGAGTTTGAATTTTACCAGTGACAATCTCAGAAAATGGCACAAATCCTGCCCCTTCATGACCTCACAGGTGTTTCACCCTGAGCCTGATGTTTTTCCTGATAAAGTTAGTCCTCCCAGGTGGTTCCTAGGTGTGTACTGATTTGGCTCAGGGAATGTCACTCTGGGTTGTGGGCTTGACTAAACTTGTTAAAGAAAAATCTTCTAGCAAGCTAGTGACAGAACCAAGATCAGCATTAATCTAAACTATTTTTATGTTTTCTATATCACCCCAAATTTGTTATGCTGTATTTCATAGTGCCTTGATTTCCCTTTGAAACTGTTTCAGAGGGCCCAGGAGATAGCATGGAGGTAAGGCGTTTGCCTTTCATGCAAAAGGTCATCGGTTCGAATCCCGGTGCCCCATATGGTCCCGCGTGCTTGCAAGGAGCAATTTCTGAGCATGGAGTCAGGAGTAACCCCTGAGCACTGCCAGGTGGGACCCAAAAACAAAAACAAAAACAAAAACAAAAACAAAAACAAAACTGTTTCAGAATCTGCTTTTCCTGGTTGATACGTGAGTGTCTTATCATGTACTAGGGTGGAGGTGTCATTCTGGGCTGTTAAAACTTTTTAGCCAGCAAGTGACAAAAGCAAATTAGCATATTCTTAACTCATAACTACTTTTGACCTAATGTTTTACTCTTAGTTATTAAGTTATGTTTGTTCGTTTTTAAAGTGCCCAAATATATTTCTGATCTCTTTCTTAAAGATCCTGTTATTTTCTCAATATGCATCAAGTGAGCAGGAGTATTTCTAATCTCCTTGGGTCAGTCTCACAGCTAGTCTGGGACCCCTTGGGCAGTGAGACTCTGCCTGCCTGTCAGGGGTTCTAAAGTAACTTGCTAAGGAAAAAAATAACTTTAAAGGCAAGGAGGGGTTTTTCTAAGCTGTATGAAAAAGAGAAAACACAAACTTTGTAAGAAGAAAAACTAGTTTCTTGCTAACTATATTATTCTAAGCTAACAGTTTATATCTACTATCCCTAAATACTATTATTTCAATTTCTCATATAAAACACAAGAACTCAGAATTAAACCTAAACTTAATGTCTGGACTCAAGGCCAAACTTTTAAAAATCAAACATTTCCAAACTCAACAAGGTAAGAAACCAATCCAAAAAATGCTTCCATTCAAAGATGCTTCCAACTAATGAGTAAAAAGCAAGTATATCCTGAATAGAATCTAAAGGGGTTAACTCAACAAGTGTGTGTGTGTATACATATGTGTACACATACATACATATGTATTCATATACGCACACATACATTTTTTACTTTCGTAAGTGTAGTTTTCCTTTGACAAAGTATTTCAAGAAAATATCTACTCCTGCCCTTTTACCCCCCTTTCCAAATCAGATTTGTCAATAATAATAACACTGTTAATCAGTCTTTCTGGCATGTTGTCATAAGATTGTTTCTGGAGTATTTAAATATATTTCATGTGATTTCATTGGTGAGTTTGCTTTGACCTTTTTTTCTCAATCTTTTCCCAATATGCATTTACCCATTGCTGACTTTTCTTTGTGTAGTTTTACTTGAATAAATATTATCCATGAGTATTATTATTTGCTGTCATATAAGATTTTTTTACAAAATCACTGAGCCTGTGTTAAGTCTAATAATCCCCAGCATACTTTCCCATCTTGATAAACTCTATTTTAATTTTATGAAGAGAGCAGTACTTGGGAAATACCCATTGGTGCTCAGAGGTGTTGGTTGGGAAATCATATTAGGTGTTGAGGACTGAATCAGCACCAATAGCAAGCAAGGATAACCCTACTAGTCACATTTTCTTTACACATGGGACTAAACAGGAGGAAGACCTTTCCTAAAAAATAATCTTCCCCAGAGACAGTGGATAATTCATTAATAAGTTTCCTTTAGAGAAAGCCACTGAGGACAAGTGATGACAGCCCTGTGCATTTTTGCCAAACATATGCATCTTCTTAAACACAATAACAATGTCTCCCAGCACCCAAGTGGGCTGGTCACATTTCAAACAATTACTGCAAAACCATCATGTCAGTTCTCATATGTTAGTTAACATTCTTTCCAGCCTTTGGGGTATGTGTATACAGCATGTTCACTGCACCACTACAAACATTTCTCTGGCAGTGAGGAAGGTGACACCTGTCAGTTCCAATCAGGGAGTGTTTCTATTTCCACATATCTGTTCATGTGCATGATCATTCAGCATCAACAAAGAAGCTGGCAAGAGGCCAGGCAAGTTGTTCATGATTGAACAAGAGTCAAAGACAGAAACTGTGGGCTCCTAGTTTTATGAGGCAGGAGACATTCAATGAGACCTTTACATTTTGCACAGAAGACATAGTATAGACTCTCAAGACCACGTGATGATTCACTGGGTAGAGACTACTTGAGATTAAATAACAACCCGATTCAATAGCAGATAGCCAAAAGGGAAGGGACAAGTGAAGACACAACATGCTCAAGTTAAAATGAGAGCTTGTCTAGAGAGAAGAATTTCATAATTATCCGCATGAAAATGAAGCTCTAAGTGAATAATAAAGTTTCTAGATGTACCAAGTTAACATTGAAAATATGTTTTATAGGCCAGCAGAGTGTCACTGCAGCTCCAAGGGAATAACAAGTTTCTAGATTACTAAGTTAACATTGAAAATATGTTCTATAGGAGAGCGGAGTGTCACTGGTTTATTTCAAAGTATATATGATGTTTGTTACTTACACATATCACTCCTGGAGAAATAGAGTGAAATACAGTGAGTAGAAGTTAAAAGGTCTCCACCTAAGGAAAACTGCAATTATCCAAAAGAGAAATAACAGAGAACCTATCTTAAGGTGGTAATCATGGAAACAGAAAGGAGGAAAACAAACATTCAAGTTTCTTTAAAGTGGACTCCAGATCAATGAAACGATTATATGTAGTGTTAAGGACAAGGGATAAGCATTCATAAGTCATTGATGATGATGGTACTGGTTAAGAGGTAATTTCCTTTAAGAAGTTAGTTGGAAGGAAGATGATAGGTTCATTTTAGGTCATGTTGACCTTTAGCTGAAAAATATTTACAATGAAAGTGGCACATACCACAAAAAAGTGTGAGGTGACTCATTCATCTTGTGAGTCTCTCTAGTACTAAGATATCTACATGCCAATGAATATTAGATGCCATTTTTCAATGAAGGTTTTTGAGGCTCAATGAAATTGAGCTTACCCAATGTTCTAATGAAAACAAGTTGTCATTTCATAATCATCATCTATAGCTGCTTTAGTTTTACTTTATTTATTGACTCCCACTTTTTATGGAAATAATATGTTAATATGTGGACTTGACTACTTGATTGAATATATATATATATATATATTATAGTGATTTTTCAGGAGAAAGAATTATGGAGTGTAAGTCTGTTTACTTTTCATGACATTGGTTATTAATTATACCAAATACCCCATGTCATGTAAATGTGCTTAAGGTAGAACATATTTAAATAGAAGAGGAAAATGTAAAGTAAAAAGAGAATGATAATATTCTTCCCAATTTTTTAACAATACAAATGAAATCCTTCCCCTTTTAGGCCATGTCTGGGAGCAAGAAAGCACTCTCAGTTCATCTTTCCTATACCCCCTGGTTATAATATTGATTCTTAGTTATATCTTTGCAAGTCTAATGGAGAATGTATGGAGCATCTGTAATTTTTATGTTTATGTTTTATCTTTGCTGCCCTATGAGAACATATTGTGAAAATAAGCAAATTAGAGAGATGTAGCTGTTATTGCTTGGCATAAACTATTCATCATGCTGTCTCCATGGTGGGTATCAGTGGCAGTGCCAATGACGCAGCAGACACACAAATTTCCTCTCATTTTAGATTGCACTGTTTCTGAGAGCTGAAGAGTATCTTGGGAAGCCCTGTGTTCATATGCATGAGTATGTATGTGAAAATGCTTTCCAAAAATTATTTTATTGGATGTTTAGAGAAAGTAAAGAGCCAATTCACAGCTATAAGAATTCCCCAAAGGAGTCTAGACTCAGTTGCCTGAAATCCATGTAGAGCTGCAGCTTCCTTGTACTTTCTCTTTGCTCTATTACTCAATGACATGGTGTCATTATTAGAGAAGATTTGGGGGATTCATTCTGTCTCTATGGTGGACAGATGGAGAAGAAAGATGGCCTCTGATTGAGGCTCTCTCCTCTAAGGAGGTCTGACATTAGGAGCCCAGAATGCTCTCAAAATGGATATAGAAGTAAGATAAGTCATGTAGGGGTCCCACTGTGGCAATCTGGTTGGAGAAGGAGGCCAGAGGACATGTCGCAACATTGTCTTTCTTCCATATCTAATAAGCAGATGGTTTTTATTACGTATCGAAATTCAAAGTAATTTGAAAGGAGAAACTTTAAACAATTAACATTACTTCTTGCACACTGACATATGCATTGTATGTGATTCTATTGATCTTTAGCAGGGGTAAAACTTTCAAAACTGGATGAAACCCATGGATGAGGTTACTATAAAAGAAAAAGTATTCATATTTTTCTGTTGAACTGTAAGATAAAATCATGTGTTGGGACTAGAGAGATAGTACAGTAGGTAAGATACTTGCCCTGCATGTAGCCACATAGGTTCAATCCCAGTCAACCATATATGGTCTCCTAAGCATCATCAGGAACAATCACAGAGTGAAAAGCTAAGAGTCAGAACTATGACCACTGGATATGGTTCCAAATCAGAATGACATCCGTTTTAGTTTGAAATTCTTAAACAGAATCTAGGGTCTTTTTAAATACTTCAATTTAGTCAACAAAATCTTGAATATCTTGGCAGTTGTGTTTAGTTCTGGGATGGGGAGAAATAAAGGAAACAACATAGAGATAGACCTAATACTTACCATCTTAAACTCTATTTTCTAAGTGGGGAAGGTTTTTTTTCTGAGGGAGAGGTCCTGGAGGTAGATTTTGGACTACACCCTGCAATGTCCAAGGCTTACTCCCAGCTCTGCACTGAGGAATAACTATGGGAGGCCCAGAAGACATACTGTAAGTAGCGACCAAGATTAGACCAAGGTCAGTTGTGTGCAAAGCAAGTGCCCTATCCACTGTATTCTATCCAAATCAGAAATTTTTCATTTTCAACTATGCGAACCATTCCCACAAAAATTACCGGAAGTTATTGTTATGTAGAGAAAAAATCACTAGTTTGTATTGACACTTTCAAATCTGTTATATATTGTACCTCAATGAGACTGAATAAAAATATACTGAAGGGTAATTTGATTTGCAATAAATTTAGAGGAAAGATCTGTGATTAAGTATTAAGCCAATAGTGGAGATCAACTATTGGGTCAGGAAGCATTGAGAAAAATCAACTCTACTGGGCAGAGATGCTAAAAAGAAGGAAAAATGCTCCTTCTATAAACTTTCATGTTATTGTTTTGTCTTGAGAGAGACAAAGAGTTACAGTTTTGCACAAACTGTGACTGAGCACAGAAACTGGTAACCCATGTATGAATCTACTCCTTACTTTAGTCAATAGGTGCCATGGGGTACTGGAACATCTGGCAGGCATGGTAAATACGCCTGCCATCTGGTGACCTTGATTGGGTCTGGTCACCTTCCACTTACTATTCTGTGGGAAAATACTTGACTTTTCTCTCTTAAAAAAACGACGACCACCTTAATATTCTTGAAGGCTTTGTTTCAGCAATATGGATTTATTCACTTTTCTTACTTCTAGATTCCAGAAATTGGTCTATTAGACTGTCATTTGGAAAAGCCAACACCATGTTGGACCAAGATTAGTGTTGCAATCATTTGATAAGATATCAAATTACATACAGCCTTCACTATTGCATATTTTCTGTCAGCAATGTCCCAAGTTTCCCTCCCGCATGCAAACCCCACCTACCTCTGGCAGGTATTTTATTTCTCTCTCATTCTCTCTTTTATTCTCTCTAGCTCTTTCTTTTCGACACTGTGATTAATATGATTAATTAATGAAGGGGTACCTTCATTACTTCATCACTTTAGCCACTTTTATCACCCAGTTGTTGTCTAGAGTGATCAGTTCCAGCTATCATTGTCATGGTGAACATTCTCTATTCCAACTACAAATCTGCTTTTTAAAGAAAAATACATAAGTTTAAATCAAAGGTAACCTTGGGACTAAGAAGACAGGTGGCAGAGAAGAGGGTTGTTGGCAATTGAATTCTGAAAGATGGAGACAAATCTTCAGAAGAATCAAATCCCAGTTGCCAGAAGAGGTGATTAAGATTCTATTTCTTTCTTCATTGAAAGTGAACTCAGGGGCCCTGGAGATAGCATGGAGGTAAGGTGTTTACCTTTCATGCAAAAGGTCATCGGTTCGAATCCCGGTGCCCCATATGGTCCCCCGTGCCTGCAAGGAGCGATTTCTGAGCATGGAGCCAGGAGTAACCCCTGAGCACTGCCGGGTGTGACCCAAAAAAAAAAAAGTGGACTCAAATCTAGTCTTCTACCTGTTCTAAGGGGAGCATTTACCGATGAGCCCTTGCTCACTTCTTGTCTTTCCAATATCAATAGTGCTCCTGTGTACAGACTCAAAGACAAGAACATGAGGTATGGACTTTATGACACCTATTAATAGTGAAGATACATGCATTAGTTATACAACAACTCAGCAGAGTGAAAGAATCTTCTAATCAGAATCTTCTCCCAAACTAATAGTTCCCACCTCTTCTACGACTTGCTTACTTTCCTCGCCATTTTTATCTCCTTCCCCTCTAAAGTAATAAATTAATTTTTATATTCTATCTTTAACCCTTGTATTTTATTGTTTTTTTTCATTGTTTTGGTGGTGATGAATGTTGGATCGAGGGACAGTCTTCTTGTTACTATTAAGTTTGTTGCTTTTATTTTTTTTGTTGGTTTTTTGGGTCACACTCAGCAGTGCTCAGGGGTTACTCCTGGCTGCATGCTCAGAAATTGCTCCTGGCAGGCACGGGGGACCATATGGGGCACCAGGAATTGAACTGATGATCTTCTGCATGAAAGGCAAATGCTTTACCTCCATGCTATCTCTCGAGCCCCCGTTTGTTGCTTTTAAACATCGTTTGCTTTTCCCTTCAGTATCAAATGCATCAGGCCTCTTTCTATTTCACTGTTAAGTTTAAGTCCTAAAATCTTAGGAGGACTCATGATTGAAACCTTAAGAATAATTGTTTGGAGCACCCAGGACTTAGACAAAAGTGATAAATATGTAAAGTCTATATTCAGGAGTTCTATTATCCCTATCTATGCACTCATATCAGATTTTAATATCAATTTTATTTTAATTTTTACTTAAAACACCAGACTTTACAATGTTCTAGTAAAACTTTTTCAGGCATACAGTATTCCAATACCAACTTAAGCAGCAGAATCCTCTAGGTCACTAAGATCACCAGGTACTCTCCCTCAACCGCAGCCTGCCCCCTTAACAGACATATAATAATTTTAGCTCATCTTACTTGTTCCAGCAAACTTAAGGGAATAGCAAGTGATCTTATCAGGAAATAAAACAATAAAAATAAATTTGTGATGATTAGCAAAATGATTTTAACCAATATGAGCCACAAAATCTTTATTAGAAATGTATAAAAGATCTTAGCAAGCTGGAAGTGAACAACTTTTCTGAACCTAGTAGAAGGCAGATATTTGCACCATTAGTGAGTGTCATACTCAAGGCATCATATCAAGAACTTTGCCCTTCTCTTCAAAGAAGCTTTTGAAATGCATCTTGCAAAACTGGTTTCGAGTCTATGAATTCCTAAGCTATTGCCTATCCATAAAACTTTGTATTAGTCTTTAAGATCTAAAAAATCTATACTACTTAAAATCTAGCTGAATAGAGTATTCTTAGTGATGTATTCATTTTATTGAATTTTATATTATTCCCTTGCATAGTCTTCTGGTTTACAGAGTTTCATTAGCTGGATTTTCTATACATTTTACAAGATGTAAGATGTACTTTCCTTTGTATATAATGTTACTTTTTGTTTGGTTTTGTTTGGGATGCACCCAGAAATTACTCCTGGTGGGACTGGGGGCTATACGAAATACCAGGAATCCACCCCATATTACCCACTGCCCACTGTACTATTTCTCCTTCCCAATGTGAGTTTCCTTTGTAAGTTCCTTTATGGGGGGTGGGGGGGTCACACCCGGCAGAGCTCAGGAATTACTCCTGGCTCTGTGCTCAGAAATCGCCCCTGGCAGGCATGGGGGACCAAATGGGATGCGAGGATTCAGACCACTGTCCTTCTGCATGAAAGACAAGTGCCTTACCTCCATGCTATCTCTCTGGCCCCTCCTTTTTTGATCTTGCTGTTTTCAGCTTTTGTCAATTTAAGGACAATGTGTTTTGGTGCTTTTCTAGTTGAGTCTATTATCACAGATAGCTTTAGGCCTCTAGAAACTCAGAACCTGTAATCCTCATTTATTATTTCTTCCTCACATTTGCCTTCCTCAAATTATTTCCTTCAGATATTCCAGTGATTCTTGTATGATTCCTCTTGAACTTGCCCATAATTATGTGAGGAGTTGTTTATTCCTCTTCAAATTATGTTCCACCTGCTGCCATTTCCACCTTCTTATCTTGGATTTTCTTGAACTTTTTCTTATAATCTTATTATTCTATTCAGAACTACTCTAAAGACTTTTTATCCCCTATTATGTTCTTCATTTTTGTCACTTCTGATTGTATTTTTTCAATTAGGCTCATGATTTTTTGTGCTTTACCTGTGCCATTATTTCTTTAATCTCACCAATCATCCTCATGATGGTATCATTAAAAATATTGTTTGCAAGTATACTGGTTGTATTCATGTCTTCAATGATACTGTTTATGCTCACTAACTGTGATGGGCTTTGTCATAATATCCATATTGTTTTTCCTGTGCTCTTTCTGTGTTGAAAGTGAGTCTTAATATGCATGTGATTTTTCTTTTTATAACGAATACTACAAAAAACTACTTCAAGAAATAAAAGAAACACAAGTAAGTGGAGATATTCTCTGCTGATGGAATGGGAGAATCAACATCATTAAAATACCAATACTTTTTTTTTTGGTTTTTGGGTCACACCTGGCAGTGCTCAGGGGTTACTCCTGGCTCCATGCTCAGAAATCACTCCTGGCAGGCACGGGGGACCATATGGGGCACCGGGATTCGAACTGATGACCTTTTGCATGAAAGGCAAACGCCTTACCTCCAGGCTATCTCCCTGGCCCCAAACTTTCTAAAGCATTGTACAGATTTAATGCAATGCCTATAAAAATTCCCATGACAATTTTCAAAAAAAATGTTGATCAGATGCCTCTAAAATTCATGTGAAAAATAAACAGCCCCAATAGCTAAAGCAGTCCTTGGCAAAAATAGATTCAAGTATCACTTTCCCTAACTTTAAACTGTACTATAAAGTAGTAATCATAAACAACAGCATGGTATTGGAACAAAGACAAACCCTCAGAGATGAATTCACAAGTTTATGAACTATTAATATTTTGATAAAAGAGCAAGAAATACAAAGCGTGACAAGGAAAGCTTCTTCAACAAGTGATACTGGGAATACTAGGTCAACTACATGCAAACTATAAACTCAGACCACACACAAAGGTCAAATAAAAATGAATTAAAGACCTTGATGTTAGTTCTGAAGCTATGAGTTACAAAGAGGAAAACATAAGCAAAACATTTCATGACATTAAAGCTAGGGGAGGAAACACTGATGACCAAACAATTGAAAGCAGCGATATAGAAATTGGTCTACATCAAACTCAGAAACTTCTGCACATCTAAGAAAATAGTTACTAGAAGACAAAAGCCACCCATGGAAAGGGAGAAACTTTATACCCAATACCCATCAGATAAGAGGTTAATATCTAAGATATGGAAGGTACTGACTGAACTTTACAAGAAAAAATCTAATCCCATCAAAAGGTGAGAAGAAATGAACAGACATTTCCTCAAAGAAGAAATACAGATGGTCAATAAAAACCATGAAAAAATGCTCCACATCACTAATCATCAGGAAGATGCAAATCAAAACAGTGAGATATCATCTCACACAACAGACTTACAAACATCACAAAAAAACAAGAACAACTAGTGCTGACTTGGATGTGGGGAGAAAGGCACTCTCATTCACTGCTGCTTGGAAAGCAGACTGGTCCATATTTTCTGAAAACAATATGGATATTATTCAAAAAGTTAGATATTGAGCTTTCATATGATCAAGCAATATTACTCCTAAGAATATACCCCAGGAACATACAAGCATAATAAAAAAATGCTCTCTAAACTCCTATGTTCATCGTAGCACTATTTACAATAGCCAGAATCTGAAAAAAAAAAACAGGTGTCTCACAAAAATTAGTGACTAAAAATCTGTGGTATATCTATACAATGGAATATTATGCAGCCATTAGGAAAACTGAAGTTATGATTTTGTTTATACTTGAATGAACATGAAAACTATTATGTTGAGTTTGACTATAGATATAGAATAATCTCACTTGATTGTAGGATACAAGACAAATAAGGCAGTACAGTAACAAAATCTAGACACAATTGAATTAAGGGTGGTCAGGAAGTCCAGTGCAGGGTAGAAAGCTTGCCACAAAGAGCAGTAAGTGCAGTTAAAGTAGAGAAGAATCTACTCAGACAATGATAGCTTGAATTGATGGCTCTTAAGAACTCAATGCAGAAAGGGGAAAAAATGACATGCAAGGCACTCCTCCATTAACAAAAGTGAAAACCACTGTGTCAAAAGGGAAAGAGAGAGAAAGGGAGAGAGAGGGGAAGAGTGAGAGAGAAGCAAATTGCATGCCCTAGAGACAGGCAAGGGGTGTGGGAATTAAAATAAAATGGAGGACTTTGGTGGTGGGAAGAGTACACTGGTAAAGGATAATGTATATTATATGACTGAAGCCCAATAGTGAACAATCTTGTAACCACAGTTCTTAAATTAAAGCATTGAATTTTTTTAATGCCAACACTCTTGATTCTTTTTCTACTAAACTTAGTTCTAAGTTGATCTTCCCTTGAGATCTGACATTGATCTTATTTGTCTCAATCTCTTTGAGAGTTTTTAGTCTGCTGGTGATCTTCCACTCACTTGGTTGTCCTTCAGGATGTTGACAGCATCCTTTACAGTGTATTTTGGAACCAAATACTTGGTGAAATTTATCAAATCCTATATCAAATAAGAATCTCAAGATTTGGTTCGCATAATTGGTTTTCTAAATGATCTCTGTAGAGCTCCTTACCTTAAATCTATCCACTTTAAGGACCACTCAAACATTTGAAGCTGTAGCTCAGGCCTAGGGAAAGCATGAAAACCAGCATCTCTCATGGTTTTAGATCAATCTTATCATTCATTGTGATCTGAGGTATTATAAGGAATACAAAGGCAATGCTAAGATGAATTAGTTTTATTATGCCATCACATTATGCTATTTTTGTATTGAATTTATTACAACCTCAATTACAGGTGTTAAACCATGGACATAAGGAAAATTAAAAACTTTAGGGTCAGAGCAATAAAAGTGGGTAGGGCATTTGCCTTGCATGCTGCCAATCTGGGTTCAGTTCCCAATATCTAACATGGTATCCTAAACCTATCAGGAGTGATTCTTGAGCATAGTTAGGAAAGCTAGAAATAAGCTCTGAGAATCACTGGGTGGGAGAAAGAAAA
>PVKC010012992.1:0-23307 GCA_004027635.1 Crocidura indochinensis
TTCTTGGCACCATCTTTGACCACCTGTGCATGAGTCAAAGCTGTCTTCTCTGCAAGGAAACCAGGTTTCTTCCTCTAAAGCATGATCCGTGCACAGCACAGGGGTAACTTGATGACTAAGAGACAAGCTTCCTCTGAGCAGCAGAGTTCCTGCTGGCGAGTGTGGCAAGAACTACCTTGGCATTAAGTTGGTGCCAGAGCTTGATGATTCGGTAGGAGCCCCACTGTGCCCAGTGACAACAGCCACAGATGGGGTTCTGGGAAGGAGGCCCGGTGAGGTGCTGGGTGAAGAACAAGGACAGGAATGTGCCCATATTGGATGAGAATAGAACCACTCTGGAATTTTCCCTCCAAGGACTGCCATCAAAGACAAACTCACAAGGAAGGTGTGCCCTGTCAAATGCCACCCTGTACAATAGGCAATCAGGGCTTTGACATGGGTGATCTTGTGTCAGAGGACACCTATATTTTAAAAAATTACTATAACACTGTAATTACCAAGTTATTCACAATGAGGTCATTTCAGGCATAAACTGTTCAAACACCAACCCCACTACAAGTGTGATCTTCCCTATACAGTGTCCCCAACTTCCCATCCTCCCCTCTAGACTCTCCCATTGCAGGCATAGATTTACTTTATATTGTTTGTGACAACACACAGAAAAGTGTTGCCACACTGGGGCTTTTTATTGAATTTAGAAAGGTCTTAGTCTCTGCTTTTAGTTCTCTCTCTGAAAATGGGGTAAACTAGAGCATCTCTAGAGCTCTTCTGGCTCACATGCTCTAAGACCTGAGGGAAATTAACCTGTTACTTGACAGTAAGCTGTCATGGATTGAAACAAGGTGGACAGAAATAAGGTGATCTGATTAGAATTAAAACAAACCACAAACGTTTACCTACCAGGAGGGCGAAGTGAAGTACCACCCAGACAATGCCAAGGGACGTCACCAGCAGGTCATATCGATTTCTTCTACTTTGCCAGAAGCCAGCAGGAGACATTGCTATGATTTTCATTGTGACCTGGGGAAGACAGTGATGAACAAGTAAGCTCAGCATTTATTACAGACCTCAATGAACAGACCGCAGGAGTATTTTTGTAAAGTACTTTTTATTCTTTTTTTCCCTCTTCTAAGACATATATTTTTATTGTAATCATGGTAACAAAGAATAGTGTTGTCTTGTACTTACAGGTTTCTGTACTTATTACACTGAAAATGTCAAAGACCCTTCACCATTGTCCTTATATCATTTTCATCTTTTTTTCTCCTCCAGCCCTTCTCTCTGTCCTTGATAATTTTTTTCAGAACAACTACAATTTTTCAAGATTAATCCATCCATCCATCCATCCATCCATCCATCCATCCATCCATCTATCATCTATTCTCTTTATACTTACTCACATCTCTACCTGCCTATCTATCATTTTTCTTTCAAACTTGACTTGCTCACAAATTCATATTCTTCACTCTATTTTCCTTTTACTTTATGTAAATTTGATAGCAGGTCAATTTTCTTTCTCAAGTAAAATATTTTGGAAACCATTAACTGGAACAGATTAAAATAGGTGCTGGTTGTATTTCTAAGACGTCTACACTAGAAAGGTTCTTATTTGAATCATTCCTTAGAATAACAGTGTTTGTACTAACTCCCTTGATCACCCACCACCTTCCCATAGGACTCCCTAAAGCAGGGGTCCTCAAACTTTTTAAACAGGGGCCAGTTCACTGTCCCTCAGACCTTTGGAGGGCCAGACTATAGTAAAAACAAAAATTATAAACAAAATCCTATGCACACTGCATACATCTTATTTTGATGTGAAGAAACAAAACGGGAACAAATACAATATGTGACCCGCAGGTCGTAGTTTGAGGACCACTGCCCTAAAGTATACCACTGGTTGGTATCTCTTGTTATATGTTGGAACTCACACAACTAGAAAGGTTAACACTGGCACAGTCAATAATCTGTAGAATTTACTAATTCTTGAAGTTAGAAAAAATGCACAATATAAATTGAAGTTTCTGATCAAATTCAGAAAAGTAGCCTTAAAAAGAAATATTACAAGAGTATGCTAATTTTCTCCCTGATTGCCTTGCTACAAAACCCAATAAGTTTAAGTGCTATCCAAGGGGGAGGATGTTTTGTTTTTAAACAATCAGGGTTGTCAGGAGAGATAGCACAGTGGGTAGGGCACATACAGGCCTTGGATGTGGCCAAACTGGGATCAATCCATGGAACCAAATATGGCCCCTCTGAGCACTGCTCAGGAGTAATTTCTAAACAAAAAGCCAGGAGTAGACTTTGAGTGTTTTGAATTATGGGCCCTTAATATAAAATAAAACAATAAAAATGTGATGCCTTCTATCTTCAGGGCCAGGGGACTCAGTGCTGTACCTCTAGAACGAAGATGAAAGTGAAGACCACTGACATTGTCGCCAAAGGAACTGTCACTGGATCTTCCACATCCCACTGTGAAAAAACAAACAATACATTTGTTGTCCATACATTTTCTTCTCTCTTTATCCAGATATCATGACAATAACATTGAATGTTGCCCATGACACCACCAAAAAGATATCGTGAGGCTATGATCATTTGGGATACATCTTTCTGGATGCAATGAATCCAACACCCATTTCCAGAGTCTTACATGCCCACCAAATACCTTAACGGAGAGCAACACGGACTGGGCCAGGACAAGTAAGGCGATGGTTCTCTTAAAGAATGGGTGCTGGGTGATGTCATACATCTTAGCTCTAAAACCATCATTATCTGGAAAAAGAAAGGTTCAGGCCAGGCCATTTTAGACACAGATCATATTTACTATATCTCTCATTACCCTAATGCTCCTCTGAAAATCTATTTTGAATCCATCCCCCTCCCATCCAGTTGAATCTCTTCTGCAGTGTTTTGGCCGAAATGGCTGGTGGTGAATGTTTAAGACAACGGGGTGTGACGCTGTCCAGATTGGAAGGAAAAGCAGATCATTCAATTTCTGTCTGCTTGATCCATTTCACTCAGATAGATGGAAAGCAAGCCCAACTATAGTTTCTTTAAAAATTTATTTTTTTTCATTAAGGCTTATCCTGGGAGCAATGAAGCACAGCCTTTGGGTGGTTGATTTTAATAGCCTACAGAGAAATGTGTACTTGGGAGCCTGTCTCTATATTAACTTATGCACAATGGCCTCCTGGCTCATGATGATTATTTTAATTGAAATCTGAGACTCCTGGGGACACCCTGAACATGAGTGCCCGACATGAATGGGATCAGAGCATCTTTGGTACCCGGGCGCGGTGGGAGATGAAGAGGCTGAGCAATCTTCAGTCGGCTCTTCAGATCTTCCCATCTTCTCTGATCCACTGTTAGCAGAGCTGTGCCCTGAATAAAGGAAAGCAGAATAGGCCTTTGTCCAGGGCACCACGTGGACCAATGGCACTGTGAATGGGGGAGTAACATGAACACAACTGATTTGAGGTTTTAACATAAACACGGTCTTCCTAGATTGTGATGGTTGATCAAATCTGGACAGAATTTGCTAGAATTTTTAGTGTCATGACTTGTCCTTGAGAGCAGACACTCCCCGCAAAATAATGGCCATAATTTCTTGGAAAGATTCCGTATTCTTCTCTAGGATCTGGGGACACAAAATATCTGGGCGAGGAAGACTGTAGAAGGGATTCTCCCAAGATGACATTTCCAGAAAGAATTGTTTACTGCCCAAATAGTGTCCTTATAGGTAGGAAAACTGTTGCCTGGTGGTAAATGACCAACGCCACTACTTCTGTTTAAATGTACTTACTTAGTTCACTTTTTTTTTTGATCTGTAAGGGTCAAGCTAGTATGAAGGGGTATGAAGAAGCCACAGTATGTAAGTAAAAAATCACACACAAGTGATTACTGTCTAAATGATCATTTCATTCTGCATTCTATAGTAAAGCATTTAATGAAATCGTAGGGGGAAAATGCACTACAGTCTACAGCACTTCACAACATTCGATTATAAAGACAGAAGAAGAAATAAGGAAATATGGAATAAACTGATACCCCTCCTCTCAAGTCCCTTCCCTCTCCCCAGCAGGCCTATTAGCTTCCTTTCAGTTTTCAACTTTTTACTCTCTCTGACATTTTTGCTTACGTAAGTACAACTACATGGGAATGCACTATTTTGAATTTAAAATTTTATAGAGTTGGTGTCCAGTATTTGCTTATTCATGCAGGGTTTTTTTTAATCTTTAAGGAACACTATATTTTCTATGCAACTAGATACTAGATCTACCTAGTTTTATGTTAACTGTGACTACAGTTTGGGAATGTACAACATGAATGGTTATAAATTTGGTTGTCTGGTCTATAAACACTGCTGCAACAAACAGACCTTATCACCACCTGGCAAATATCTAGGAATATTTCTCATCAGAGAAGCTCTAAGAGATTAATGGCTGGCAGAGGGAAAAGACTGGAATTAATGTTTTTTTATATTTACCTGCAATTTCAATTGCCAAGTTATTCCTCTGAAGAGAAGTAAGCAAACAAATTTACTACCAGTGAGCACCAGTGTTTCTATTTCCTTATATTCTTGCAAATGCCTGATTTGGTCATTTGAATTTGGCTATCTGATGGATGTGAAAATGGATCTAATATGATTTTATTTTATTTATTTTATTTTATTTTTGTTTTGGGGCCACTCTTGGTAGCATTCAGGGGCTTACCCCTTGACTCTGAGCATAGGAATCACTCCTGGAAAGCTCAGGGAACCATATGGGATGCCAGGGATTGAACCCAGTTCGGCTTTGCAAGGCAAATTCTCTCCCCACTGTGTTGTCATTCCAGCCCCTCTAATATTGTTTTAATATGAAGTCAATGCATCCTTTTTTATATATAGAAATAACATATTCTTGTCTTCCTCAATGTATTGTTTATTGATAAGTCTGTTCATTTTTGTATTTAGATACTTTTTGAAGCTTTGTACAATAAAACTGTATAAAACACATGAATATGACACATATATTTTGAACTTGTTGGGAGCAGGGACCTTTAAATTTCATGAGATCCTAAAATTTCATGTGACCCAAAAACCTATATATATATATATATATATATCCATCAGAATATATATATAGGTTTTTGGGTCACACCCGACAGTGCTCAGGGGTTACTCCTGGCTCTACACTCAGAAATTGCCCCTGGAAGGCACGGGGGACCATATGGGATGCTGGGATTTGAACTACCTTCCTTCTGCATGCTAAGTGAATGCCTTATCTCCATGCTATCTCTCCGACCCTGAGATCCAATATTTTCATGTGCCATAGTTTATTTCTTATTTTTCATCGCTTGATTCATGAGTATTCTAGAGTATCTTTCCCTCTTATTTTGAATTCACTTTTTATTCTATTTGGTCAATTTTTGGCTTGAATTTCAGGACTGGTAGACTTTTCCAGTGATCAGTTTCTTCTGTCAGTATTCAAGCAGTTCCTGAAATCTATGAACTGACTGATTTCTGCTTCTCTTCTGGAATTCCAGTCTCTACTCCATTTGCCTGACTCAAAGCATCCACAGAACCCTGGCTGCCTCTTTCAGTTCCATTTTCAACTGAACACACTGTGAGACTTCAAGATACTCATTTTTGAAATGTGTTAAGAAGTAAAATAGAGGGGCTGGGCAATATGATCTCTATCTTACACAGGATTCTCAGGACCTGTGTTTGAGTGAGTTAGGGCTCAAAGTGGAGGAGCTGCTAAAAAATCTCCCCCTTTGAAAGACTGAACAAAATGACACTCTCATTAGGCACATATCAAAGCTGGCAGATGACTGAGTAACTGGTACCACACATTGAGCCTGGGGAACCATGAATGCTACAGTCCCATGAGATGTGGTCCCCAAATCAGAGTTCTGATGGGACTGCATGCAAATCAGTCCTCAACATGAATGGCGAGATCAGCATGGTGCTTGGCAGAAATGAGAGCCTTCATTCCATCAGAATGACTTCTGAATTTCAACTTCTGAATTGGAAAACTCAGAGGTGGGGTTGAACTAGGCACCGTTTCCAAATTCTGGTCCTATTCTGGTTGTATTTTCTACTTTTTATAAGTTCCAGGCAAGTTACTTCACCCTTCTAAAATATTTTTATTTCAACCATGCATTTGAGCTGTGAGAATTACTAACATCACATGTAAAATGTTAGCACCAAATAAATGGCCCTCATTTCAATTATTTATTATTATTCCAAAAGGCTGATTCCTTTATATTTGAGGCAACACAACCATGCTCAGAAGAGTGAGAGAACACGTTCTTGCCCCCTTTTGATGGAAAACTTTTATTTTCCTAGAGTGAGCTCTTGCAGGGATCAAAGAGCTCTTTGAAACTCAACACACCTTCTGAGTTCATAAAGTGGGTAACGTTTGCATAGGAAATGAGAAAATATTCTTTATGTTGCTTAAATTTCCATTTAAAATGTTCTATTATACTCCGTACCCCATCAAACTTTGAAGTTCATCTACAGAGTTACAATGAGACCTCCAATTTTTGTTTTGTGATTCTGGTATTCCCTGGAACTTGTGTATTCATTTCAGCAATTAAGGTTTTCCTAACTTTTGGACATACTTTTATTTATTTATTTATTTATTTTTGCCACACCCAGTAACACTCAGGGGTTACTACTGGCTTTGCAATCACTCCTGGCTTGGGGGACCATATGGGACTCGGGGATTAGACCTAGGTCAGTCCTGAGTCAGCTTCATGCAAGGCAAACACCCTAACACTGTGTTGTCACTCTGGCCCCTGAACACATACTTTTAAATCTCAACAAAAGAGATGTGCTTTTCAGTTTTCAGAGAATGAATCTCATTAGTCGCCAAAGAGATGATCGACAAAGGTGCATTAGAGAGCTCAAGTGAGCAGCCTGCAAAAAACAAGGCTGTGGTATTTGGGGGCCAAGAACTTACCTTGTTTTCATTGAAATTAGCAATCACCACTCCCACAAAAAGGGTCAGTCCAATCATGCAACCCAGGAAGACGAAGACATGAATATAGATTCCATGCATCTGTAGAAAGGAGAGACATAGTCATTCATCAAGACCAATGAGAGCAGCTATTTCAGTGTTCAAGGGCTTGCATATTCCTGCTTACCGGTCCTACGCGATGAATAATCACGTCCCTCACTTCCACCCAGCCTTTCAAGGAGAGAACTTCAAACAACGCCAGCATAGCATTTCCTACATTGTCGAAATTAAAGTTCCGAGGATTTGCCCTGCAATTCAGAAAGCAGAATGTTTGTTGGATTGGCCACAAGAAGCAAGGACCCATGCTGGAACTAAGGTGCACTTTTGCCCTTGGAAGGTGGGGCGATAGGGCTGCTTCAATATGATGCATGGATAAGAAAAATTATGCTATTTGTGTTGGCATTTGGCATCTGGCAAGGATGCAGTGTTCATTATTCAGAATACAAAAGTTACAACACACAACTTGGAATTCTGCTTCAGAGGTTCTGCAATGATTCTGGTTGGAATGAATTAGACTGAGGACTAATTTAGTTCCTATGAGAGATGTTCACCAACAGACACCAGGGTTAGTTGCGAAGATGGAAATAGTTTATACCACTGAAAGGCTTTTTATTTATTGATTTGGTTTGGGGGCCATATCCGGCATTGCTCAGGGCTTACTCTTGGCTCTGTGTTCAGAGATCACTCCTGGAAGTGTTTGGGGAAGGATCTGAAAAGGCACACATTACAGACTTTGTGTCAGTTTATGAGTGTGAGAGGAGTAGAATGGGACTTAACCATGAGTCTTTTGCTCTATGATATGTTCCTGAATATTCTGGTGCAGACAAGTGATGGAGAAGAGGTTCCTGAGATGCCCAGATGAGCCTGCTCCCACGTTAGCTAGTTCTAGATTACTCTCTGTCTCTCACTTGGATTCCCTCTTTCAAATAAGAGAGTTCTCCACTGAAGCTTCTAGAGGCTTTCTATGCACCATACATGTCTGCACCCATAGCTGTTTTCAAATTTCCACATTTCAAAGCACTTTGGATCATTCTACAGTATACAGAGATCATGAAATACAATGAAAAGCACCCAAACTTTCCTAATGTTTCAAAACAATGTTTATTTCATTAAAATAAAAAAAACAATAAACAACAAATTGCCCTTTATCATTTTGGGGACACAAGAAAGAAGAGGAATCTTTATCTGACAAGTCTATGCCTCTTTCCCTTCCTTTCCAATTGCAAAAGTGAGGGATGAAGAGATGATACAGTGAGCTGGGCATTTGACTTGCATGTAGCCAACCCCAGATTAATGCTGGGTGTTGGATATGGTCTCTTGAACGTCATCAGGAATGATCCTGAGTGCAGAGCCAGAAGGAAGCCCTGAGCATTGCCAGGTGTAGCCACCAAACCAAAACTTAAACTTTTAAAAAGTGAGTTTTGGGGCCAGAGTGATAACACAGCAGTATGTCATTTGTCTTGTATGTGGTCCACCTGGAATCAACTTGGGTTCAATTCCCAGCATTTCATAAGGTCCCTGAGCCTGCTGGGAGTGATTTCTGAGTACATAGCCCGGAGTAACCCCTAAGTACCTCTGGATGTGGCCCAATCCCTCCTGCAAAATGAGTTTTTCTATGAATGTATTTCCTTATACTTTTAAGTATCCTGTTTAGTATTTGGTGTGAGTGAGGAGTGGGAAGGTGATCCACAGAGGACTTTAGTGTTTCTTCCTTTCTCCTTCACTAGGGCTTATTTTAAATTTTTACCAGTGGTAGTTGGGGCCACACCCTGTGTGCTGGGGGGCTGTGAGGTGTCTGTGATAGGATTCAGGGCCTCCCCTTCTCAGGCCCATGTCCCATCCCTTTGAGCTACTTCCCTAGAGAACTCCTAGAGTCTATCTGAAATAGTTTGAAGATTTTGACAATCACGTAGTACAAAACAATGATTCTTAGATGACTGTTTTTGTGTCTTTGAGACAGATTTTGAAGTGGCTTACTAGTGTTATGGGAGTCTTATTCCAATGTTTTGGAGAGATCTCCAGATTGGTTTGATATTCAGGATATTCTTTGAATATGATGGAGAACTGAACCCTCCTGAAGTAGCATTTGGAACTCCACTGAATTAGAATTGCATGTGACCACTTTTTCTGGCTAGCTTCTTTATCAAAATTTATTTATTAAAATAAGAAGTGATCCTGACCGTGTGAAGTGTGTGTTTGTGTGTATATGTGTGTGTGTTTGTGTGTGATTTAGCATTTTTCTACCACCTTTAGTTTCTTAAGGCATAACTATAATCATGGGGGCAGAAGAAAGAAGAGGAAAGAATCATGGGTCTGACCTTTAGTTATTTTCCACATATTTGTGTTTCTACTATTGAATAGATAGAGAACTAATACAAAAGCACAGAGTTGTGTCAAGGCTGAGTAGTAGGAATAATTTCTACCTTGCATAGAAATTCTGCTTTGAAACGAAGACTTAGAACTCAGGGTTATATTTTTGTAAGTGTGAAGGTTTTATATTTCTCTGGGCTTTTCAAAACAAACTGTCCTTGGTGGAGGGGGTGTCAATTAAGCAGAATATATTTCGCAACTAGAAAGAAGTGTATGGATTCTAACAAGGCAATTTTCTCAAAAAAACGAATGCTTTGAGAAACCAAGTCCTATTTGCATGTGATGTAAACCTTCTTTCCTATTCGTTTTCTTTTCGCAGAATGCTTTTGGTAAAAGCTGGATTTGTTGCATCTCAAAATTCTTTCATGTCCTAACTCTTTCAGAAGCCAGAATATATTAAAAACACACTTGTAGGGTTGATCTAAGGAAAACAAGATGCAAAGTGACAGATTTCAACAGTTGGAAGGTATATTTTCAAACACTTTGAATATCTGAATCCTTTCCTTGGGCTTAATTTGAGCTATTAAAATGAGAACCTGGGAAACTTGGACCTGCAACTACAGAGAATCTTGTTAAATCTCAGTAAGAATTTGCTGTCACTTTTCCTGTGTCCCTTCCTTGATTTGTTCCACAAGTCTCTTTCTTCATCATATCTCCCAATTCATAAGATGAAGACATTGGTTCTGTCCTCATATTTTGAACTATCTTCTATACCGCAATGACATTTATTCTAAGTCCCTGAGTTCACGCTGGAAGAAAGTGTCCCATTTCACCTCTGGAAATGGTACAGGGGTGGAGGAAATGAAGGGGAGATCTTGGCCTCTCCCCAAGGGAACGGGAAGGCAGGTCAAAGACATCATCCAAGTTGCCTCTCACCTTCCTCTGCTCTCTAGTCTACAGAAGCCAGGCCCCCTGGGTGCCTCCAGGTATGCACATATGCTTTGTCTTGCACCTTGGCAATCAAGTCCCCTTGCTCTGTCTGTTTCTTCCCCTTGTCCCACTTGGTGGCCAGATTCCCTTTCTTCCTTCAAATATAAGCTTTTCTTTCTGTTGCAATCACAGTTTGGGGTAGGCACCTTTTTTGAGTGTCTTCTAGCACTCTTTGACTTTCTTCTGGCACCAGGGGTTGACATGGCAGGAAGCTACAGAAACAAGTTTTAAACCTAACCCTGTCACTGGCCCCTCTTCCAGACTCTGCATGGGGTGTAGATGAATTTCCAGTCAAATGTTTCTGTTAAACTTAGAGCACAGGGTAGTTTTGGATTCTTTTTCTTAACATATACCAGTTGGGGTGTTTTAGACTCGACACTTTCTGGTATATTTTTCTGTGTACCAAAGAGTTATAAGGGAATTTAGGGTCTTATTCAGACTGCATTAAAGATCTTAGTATATTGTGTCAAAGATCTTTTTCATTTCAGTCTGTTCTCTTTGAAACTTCAAGAGGCCAGGGGCCAAAACTCTTCTCCAAAACCAGAGTAATATTGGTGAGTATTAAGTACTAAATAGCATATTTATCATAAAACAATGTACTGGGAGCTGGGCGGTGGCGCTGGAGGTAAGGTGCCTGCCTTGCCTGCGCTAACCTAGGACGGACTGCGGTTCAATCCCCCGGTTTCCCATATGGTCTCCCAAGCCAGGAGCAACTTCTGAGAGCATAGCCAGGAGTAACCCCTGAACCTCACTGGGTATGGCCCAAAAATCAAAAAAAAAAAAAGAACAAAAAACAACAAAAAAACCCAATGTACTATGTTCAATTTTTTCTCATACATTCCATCTCTTATCCCTCAGAATTCTGCTTAAAACAAAATATTTAGTATTTGTAAATATTATATAAAGTAAACAAATAAAGTATATGTAAAAAGTATATACATAAATATATATATATAAATATAAAAATAAAGTAAATATCAATCAATAAAATATTGGGGCTGGAGAGATAGCATAGAGGTAAGGTGTTTGCCTTGCATGCAGAAGGACGGTGGTTCAAATCCTGGCATTCTATATGGTCCCTCATGTCTGCCAGGGGCAATTTCTAAGCATAGAGCCAGGAATAACCCCTGAGCACTGCCGAGTATGACCCCAAAACCAATATATATATATATATATATATGTAAAGTAAATAAATAACATGTTTTAATTCTTTTGATAAAAGTAAATATTTTTCCTCTATGTCTGAGTGCTAAAGGCTGATTTTTTTTGAGGGGGGATACACCCAGTGATGCTCAGGGGTTACTCCTGGCTACATGCTCAGAAATCACTCCTGGTTTGGGGACCATATGGGATGCTGGGGGATTGAATTGTGTTCCATCCTGGATTAGCCACATGTGAGTCAAACACCTTACCACTGTGCTATCGCTTTGGCCACACTAGTAGCTAATTTTAAAAACTGTCATAGGGCACCACTGGCAAGAGTTTTACTTTTATCTCTCCTGTCAGTGTGTTCTAGTCCCTACTGATAGCATGGAGTATGTTCCAAATCTCTCTGGCCACATTTCAGTTAGAACATCATTAGTCTCTCTCATGAAGTTTCATTCCATCAGACCTGGGGATGTGCTTGGTGGTGGGAGTGTAAGGTTCCACCACAGAGCACATGCCTCGAGGTAAGCCCGTTTCTTGTGATTGGGATGGGTCATTTTACATCCAGCTTTGGTCTTCAGGAGACAGCAACACCCCATCATCAGTAGCTCAACTCTCTCTGTAGCTTGCTGAAGAAGACAATCCTAGGTCTACTAGAGGAAATCCTATTCCTTTGAAAGAATTTTGCTATTTTATTTTTAGGCTTTGGAACTATACCCAGCTATGGTTAGAGTTTACTCTCTATTTTGTGATCAGGCATCATACGGTTGCCAGAGATGGGACCCAGACTTGTTACATTTAACAAGAGTCTTATCTGCTGTGTGTGCTATGGCTTCAGCCCCAAATTTTGACATTTAGTAAAGGATATCTACTGTGACCAGAGCAAAGTAGATATTGTGGTTCACGTGGGTGTCTAAGAGGTAAAAATGAAATAAAAAGGGAAAGAGCATGATCTTGGGAGGGCAAATGAAGCTGGTAGAGCCCAAATTTCATCCATGATTGGGGATAGGGAAGGCTGGCAGATTCTACCCAGGGTCATTATGAAAATAGATGAGCAAGAAGAAAACTATTGTTCGGGCTGGGCTGAAAAATGCTTGGGATGCTCATTTTCAAGAGAAATGGATATTAAAGAAAGAACTCAAGCTCATCAACTGTGTTGCTGAAGGGTTCCTGACAGAATTCCAATAAAGGGACTCCTTTGATGCAAATGGAGTTTAAAGTGGAAATTGCTCAATGATGTAAGTTTATCCACAACTGTGAGGAGAAAGCCAGCTCCTGTCATAAAGCTGTAAACTCTGGTGAAGTTTAGTCAGAATGTGATAGAGAAATCTCTGCGCTTGATTCTTAAAGACATTTTTTTTCAAGCTTGTCTAATTTCTAAAGCCACAAGGATCCACATAAATGCTTTCAGAGTGGTAGAAAAACACGACCACAATATCTCATTCCATTTCATAAAGTCATGTGGGCTTGTATGTGTGTGTTCATTGTATACTTTCGCATTCTTTGTAATTCACGGCTCAGCCTTGTATTCCTTAACATCATCTTCACTTTCCCAACAGAATTGCTTTTAGTTTCATGCCGTATTAGCCTCTTTAAAAACCTTAGACTGATAAATCAAGCATTCTTGAGGTTAATTTTCTGCTATGCTTACCAAACTCGGGGCACCCAAAATCCAGGCTTCTTCTCTCCAGGTTTTAATTTCAAATTTAAATTCTTGGACACACTTACATTAATTCTGAATATTCCGTTACAATCCTCCTAAAACAGGGAGAAAAATGGGGTGGGGTGGGGGAAAGAAGTGGTCAGAAAACAGAGAAATGAACATCGCGGAACACTTCTTTATTTAAAATAACAAAGGTCTTTTGGCCAAGCGCAGTGATGTGGACAGCTAGTCAGCAAACAGGAAAGATGAGAGGTTCATGTTGACACTGAAACAAGTAGGTGGGCCCCCGATCTGAAGGAACTTTCTCCCAGGGAGAATAAACAAAGGGCGTCAGAGCACATGAAAAGATACTCCACATCACAAGTCATCGGGGAAATGCATGCAAAACCACAATGGGGGGCCACTTCACGCCCACTCGGAAGCTATCATCAAAGACCAGATGACAAGCTTTGATGGAGAAGGGCAGCAATTGGATGCTCGAAAGAAAGCCTCATGCACTGCGGGTGGGAGTGGAAAGGGGTGCCGCCACTTTGGTCCTTGGAAAGAGCAGCTCCAGCAATTCCACTCTTCTGAATGTAGAACTCCACACAGAAACCTTCACACTAAGGTGCCCTCATGGCCATTATATAAGGTCTTTACTACTAAGGCTCTAGAGATGGGTAAAATCAGGGGGTAGGGAGCTGGAGGGATAGCACAGCAGGTAGAGCTTTTGCCTGGCATATGGCCAACCTGGGTTTGATCCCCAGCATCCCATATGGTCCTCTAGCATGTCAGGAGTAATTTCTGAGTGCAGAGCAAGGAATAACCTCTGAGTGCTGCTGAGTGTGGACCCTCCCTAAAAATAACAAAAAAGTTCAGGGTCCATCATTGGATACTGAGATAAGCACTATGGAACGGTCATCATGAAACTATTCTTTCACCATAGAAAGGAAGGTGTCAATACAAGTACGGTATTTTAAACTTAAGAAATCTTGAAGATATGCTAAAAGGAACAAAAATCTAGCTATATAAGACAACAAAGTCTATGATCACAATTATATAAAATTCTCAAACAGGGAACATGAAGAAACAGAAAGCAGAGACTAAAGAGATGGTACAGCAAGGAAAGCCTTGCATACTGCCAACCTAAATTTGATCTCCAGCATCCCATAAGGTTCCCCAAGCCTTCCAGGAATGATTCCTCAGCACAGAACCAGGAGTAATTCCTGAGCACACAGCTGGATATGGCTTTCCCCCAAAGAGACATAAAGCATAATTATAATTATTGCAGAATGGAAATATTGGGGGGAACCGTAGTAACATCTGGAAGAGATGAGTTAAAAATACAGGTCATGGTGTATCTTTTCAGGGTGATGAAATATTAATTATGGAAATGGACTACAAGTCTATGAATAGAAATACCAAAGAATTGTTCACTTGAAGTGAGAGGATTCTATCCAAATAAAGCAATATATAGATATATGGTATCTTTCTATAAATATATATAAAATGTATAAAAATAAGATATGTACATACAATGATATATACAATTATATATGCACATATATATTCAAAAGCCACATTAAGTAGTTTTTGGAACTTATTTATGTCCTATTCTCCCTTCTGTTACTTTTGCTTCTTTGGTCAGAAGGCACAGGTATATCTCGGCCAAAGACAAGCAAGAAGCACACTTGGTGTACATTCCTCTAGCCCTTGGTCTGTATACTCCTGAGTTCAGAGAATTCTCATCCTGTCACAGTCTAGAATCTTATTGACTTTTATAGCAATGATCTTCTCTGTGCATCCCTGTTATTCCATATGGTTGCGCTATGGTGTGTTAAACAGAGGCATCAGGTGCAAAGAGCATCACCTGACTCTTCTAATTTGTCTTTCGCAGTATGCCTACTCTTTTGGGTACATCAGCCCAGTGTCCTGGCTAAAAAGCATCTGAGGGTTGGAGACATAAAATAAGAAAGTTGCTTGCTTTGAATATGGTCAATATGGATTCAGTCCCCAGTAGCCTCTATGGTTCCCAAGCCCTGCCAGTAATGATCTCTGACCACAGAGCCAGGAGTAAGTCCCTGGCTTACTTGAAGTAAGTCCCTGTTGACTTGAAACTCTCCCCAAATTTCATGCCCCCATGATTTGAACTTCCTGCCTATAGTTTTCTCAATGTTTATTATGGATTCTGGTCTAATTTGAATGTCTTTAATCTACTTTGAATTGGCTTTTTTTCAAATCCAGATGACAATGGTATATGTCACACCACTGAAGATGATTGTATTCAAGAGACTAGAAACACCTTGTATTGGAGGAACATGGCAAGAAAGAAACTCTTGTTTAAGTTGGTGGGACTTGGAGATGTTGCCTGGTTCAGCCTCCATGGAAAACAGTATGGTGGTATTCCCAAAAGTCTACATAGAGTTTCCATATGACTTAGTGATTCAAATTCTTGGTCAAGAGTGAGTAGACAAAGACTTTGTACTCCAAAGAGGGTATCCACACTTGGACAACTTAGCTCCAAAGCCCTGTGCTTCCTCCCTACTTACCCGTACCTCATATCAGAGATTCTTCTGGTGCATACTCTGCTTTATTCCCTTCTGCTTCATCTACATAAAAAGTTTTTTCCTCTGATGATCTGGAAAGTTCCATTTTCCACATCCTCATATGCTGTCAAATTCTAACTTTTTATGATTGTTGCATCTTAATGATTAAACTCAAATATTGTAGGTGCTTAAAAGCAGAGAGTGACTGACACATGTTCCCAGTCCTCGTGGTATTGGTCATGGTGCCTCCCACACCATGAGATATGATGACTATTGATGAAGAAGTATCCTCAGAGTCTATTTATGGGACTTTATCAACCAAGCTCTGGGTCTATATCTCTAAAGTTAGCTCACAGTGCTCATAGGTAGTTTTGAGCCCCAGCTGCCAGTTGGGGCCAAGAGCTCACCCAGGGACACTAACTGCCTGCTTGGAACTGAGGGGGGATAGAAACCAAGTATTCTGTTTTATTTCTCCTGGAGTCTGAGGCCTGCCACCAATGTTTGAGGGTTTCAGAGAGGAGTAGAGAGAGACAAAGAGATAGAGAGAGACAGAGAGACTCAGAGAGACACACAGAGAAAAATTCACCAGCTAGAGGTGGCTGGGATAGGCCTGGGTTCAAGAGACAGAGGGATATATACAAAGCAGTCAACATCTCACTGATGCTTTATCTCAGACTCCTGGTGGATCAGGAGGAGCTGCTTTGGTCACTATGAGTCCTCCTGCCCCATGGTCCAAGTTTTTTCTTTTATATCTAGCATGACAAGGTGGCATGTCCAAAGGGGACATGTCCAGGTATGACTGTCATTACAGTGGGATTATCTAAGGGGGTGTGTCTAAGTCCGATTACCAAGTGGGAATATCCAAGCGGTGTATACAAGTCCAACTGCCATTACATCAACAGAAAATCCTGCTTTCACTTGTCCAATTTGCAGAGAAGGAGCAGAGAAAATAAGTTCACAGACAGTTGTCAAGCAAACAATGTCTTCTCCCAGGGGAACCCAAAACACAACTGAAGTGTCCTCGTCTTGAAACTGAACTGTGTAACCAAACACCTATTTCCCTTTTTCTCTGGGTCTGTTTCCTTTCTTAAAGAAGGATGGACTCTCCAGGACCAAGAGAGAACTGTCATTCCCTTGGATCATGTTGTGTTCTACAAAGATCCAGAACATTCCCCCCCCCCCCCGCAAACACACACTCCAATTAGGTTAGAAAGAACATAGACCACTTCCAACTAGGACCATTTCACCCTAAGTCTACATTGTCCTATACTTTCTTGGCCCAGAGAAGAGGAGAACAACATCTTGATGCCAAGGCTCGTCTCCATCCCTCACGTGCTCTGTCCTCCATAAAAACCACTCATTTCACTGGACTGGAGATGAGTAGGTAATGTAAAATTACCATGCACTCAGGGCATTATTAATATACTGAGTCACCCAAGAATCCTACCAGGCTGCATCCTGAAATGTAGTTATTATCACTCTGGCCTCTATCCAAGGGATCTAAAATAATCCCTTCTTATACAAGCTGGTAGATAGGGCATCAGCTTGTTGTGACTTTGTTCTTGATCTTGCTGGAAACACCACGACTTTTCTACCATGCTTCATGTTCACACACCTCTGATTTACTCACATTCCTGGAACCCTGTGGGAAGGAGCTAAGAAAGCAGCTTCCCATAGGAGGAACTTTGTGAAATGCTCTAGGTTCTGACCAATCAATCCAGCTTCTACCACTCCAGCTCCTTTGGAAATCCTCATTATTAATGCAACCAGAAATGAATTTGGCTTGGACTTAGATGTTACTCATAAATTGCTTTACTCTAAGAATTAGGAAATAATTTTTGTTTGGGGGATGGAAGGATCCAATTCAATACTCAGGGGGATGGGGCTCTTCCAGAGAGACTTGGCCAATAATTCTCAATGCCAAGGTCCAAGGATGTGGAGTTTCTTGACTTCTGCAATGCCAGTGACCACCAGGGGAACCTCAATGAACTCATGGGTTGTTAGGGCTATTTCCCAGGACATAGGGGTATAAGGCAGTGAGTGGGGGCAGATATATGCCTATACTCTCAGTTTAGTCCATGAGGCAATTATCTTTATTTATAATTAGGGGCTTTAAAATATAGTCTTTCTCCAATCCAATGTTGGAATAACAAATGGCCAAA
This sequence comes from Crocidura indochinensis, assembly GCA_004027635.1. Taxonomy (NCBI): domain Eukaryota; kingdom Metazoa; phylum Chordata; class Mammalia; order Eulipotyphla; family Soricidae; genus Crocidura; species Crocidura indochinensis. The sequence goes on from PVKC010012992.1 coordinate 17,798, forward strand.
GACAATGGAAGCAAAGTACATGAGAACTGGTGTTCAATAGGAAACATGCTGCTTGAGGGGGGCTGAAGGAGAGAATAGAGAGGGGCAATGTCTATGATGGAAGGAAGCTTTCAATTGGGAGGAGGAAGAGATGCTAAATAGTGGTAAAGTGTTATATCTGAAACCCGATCAGTTGGAAACCACAGTGCAAACATTGACATAGACATATGCATTAATATATATCATTATAAATTGCCTCTTGTAGAAGTAGAGTGGTAGGCAGCAGGCAAATGATGATGGAAGGGTCTTGTTGGGAAGTGAACACTGGGGAAGGGATTAGCACAGAAACATTATATTCCTGAAACCCAATCATGCATAACTTTGTAACTTTATGGTGACTAATAAAATAGAAGCAATGTTGTGATGACGAGGGAAAACATATCTAGTCATGAATAACTGTGTAGCTTCATATGACTAATTAAAAAATTGAAAGCAGGGTCCGGGAGATAGCATGGAGGTAAGGCGTTTGCCTTTCATGTAAAAGGTCATCGGTTTGAATCCCGGTGCCCCATATGGTCCCCCGTGCCTGCCAGGAGCAATTTCTGAGCATGGAGCCAGGAGTAACCCCTGAGCGCTGCCGGGTGTGACCCAAAAAAAATTGAAAGCAAATATAGGATGAAGAGAAAAAGATTATAATCTTTCTTATACAAACATGAGATCTGTATTCAAGAGTCATATTTATTTATTTATTTGAATTTTTGGGCCACACCCGTTTGATGCCCAGAGGTTACTCCTGGCTAAACGCTCAGAAATTGCCCCTGGCTTGGGGGGACCATATGGGACGTCGGGGGATCGAACTACAGTCCTTCCTTGGCTAGCGCTTGCAAGGCAGACACCTTACCTCTAGTGCCACCTCACTGACTTGAGAGCCATACTTAGTAGAAATCCATATTAAAGTTCCTCAGAACTAGGTCTTCTGGACACACACTTTTGCATACGTTTCCTTGTTTTTCTTTTACCCATCATTCATGGAACACAATTCTATGGGAATGGCAGAGAATGACTTGTCCTAAAGCAAACTGTGCTTCTGATGACACACACATTATGTAGCTTCTGCCAGCAGGAAGACACGTTCTCTGCAGTGGGGTGTAGATTGGATTGAGGCACATGACTACTTAGCTCCACCCACAACCCTCTTCTACCATCTCTCCCATACTTCCAGGTCAGTCAGCAGAGGAGACAGGGAGTTCCTGAGGATGGGTAGGAAAGACAGAAGGAGCTTGATTCCTCATGGAGAACCACACTCCCTTTTTCCAGCTAGTGCATTCCTGTCTCATCAGGTTGTTCTAGCAGCTAAGGTCAGTCTCTATCACACACTCAAGATGTTACCCCACTTCTTTGATGCTAGTTGCAATGATGGGGGTGGGGGTATTTGAAACCATGAGGAGCTCATGGCAGGCCCTGCTTTCCCACCAGGGAGTACGCTGGTATGGAGAATGTTAAGAGTAGATGGCAGGTTAAGAGAGTTGGAGCCCGGGAGATAGCATGGAGGTAAGGCATTTGCCTTTCATGCAAAAGGTCATCAGTTCGAATCCTGGTGCCCCATATGGTCCCCCGTGCCTGCCAGGAGCAATTTCTGAGCATGGAGCCAGGAGTAACCCCTGAGCACTGCCAGGTGTGACCCCCCCAAAAAATAAAAGAGTTGGAGCCAGGGTGGGTTGTAAAGTTCTAGTTGACTTTTTCATTTGTACCCAGGTTGGACTGTTCACTGATGTGATCTCATGTGACAACAAAGAGCAGATTCATCTAGGGAAGAAGGGAAGGAAACATTCTTGAGGATTGCAGCTAGAAACAGTGGACTCTGGTGCTGCTGATTTGACAGGGACATCCCCTGGAGTCAGAGGGAAGAGTCGAACTCCTAGTCTTGCAGAGAAATCAGGAGAGACCTGGGCATCCTTTAAGTAGTGGGAATGCTTAGGAAGAGAAATTTCCCTGCATTCCCAAAGGTTCTCCATATAGCTTCAGTGCGAGCTTATCAAGAACCTTCATCAATGACCTTCACTCTTCTCTCAAAATACAGAAATACATTTTGACTTACCCTTCTAATAATGTGGGGGTCGTTGCACTTGGCCAGTTTTCCAGCGAAAAGCTGAACCCCAAAGCTAGCAAACACGAGCATTAATGTCAGCAACAGGATAGAGACCTGGAAGAGATGGATAGATAAGACAGTTATTTCAACCTCTTGGTAAAAAAATGGGCGGTCATAAGAGACAAAGATGGTTTTCCAGTGACTCCTATGATATCTTTTAGCTTCTTTGGATTCCCCTTTCCAGAACAGTGAAAGGAGGCAATGCATGACAGGTTTTGCTTTTTAATTTTATTTATATATATATTTATTTATTTTTGATTTTGGGCCACACTTGGTGACACTTAGGGGTTACTCCTAGCTATATGCTCAAAAATCGTTCCGGCTTGGAGGACCATATGGGATGCCGGAGGATTAAACTGCAGTCTGTCCTGTGTTAGCCATGTGCAATGCAAACGCCCTACCACTGTGTCATAGCTCAGGTCCAGGTTTCGTATTTTTAGTACAAAAGCATTGGATGTAAGCAAAATGCACTAAGGCTGATCTGACATGACTCAGGCTTGGCTGCTCTTAAAAACCAACACTTTGCTCTATTAGCGAAGGAGAAGCAGCATGTGTCGAGAACTGTTGTCTGCTCATTTTCTCTAAGTGGATTCAAATCTCTCAGCAGACAGACAAGAGAAGGACAGTCTTTTGCTTTCCTGCAACTCCTAAACCCAGTAAATCTGTTTATTGACTCGTGCACCCTCTGCTGGTTGGTTGGACATTGCAGGTTGAGCACACATCTCTTAAACACTAAAATGTCACCAAAAAAGTGTCATCCAGAAACAGGTCTGGATTCTCTTCTAATATCTGTGCATTGACAGAGTCACAGAGACATGATCCAGTAATTGGCATGTCCTTTGGCTTCATACCAGAGGTGTAAAAAAGGCTGACATTTTGTGGATGTAGCTCAACAATAATAGGAAAACTTAATCATAGCAGTATGGACTTGGCTCTATGAGTTGGAGGCTGAGGGGATTTGAACTCACCAGAAAAATCTCCTTGAAGCCGCTGAAGAGCTCTCGGACGACCTTCCGCATCTGAGGCACCAACTTGAAGATCCGCAGGGGTCTTAAGCAGCGCAGGACCATGAGGAGCTGAGCCCCGGACTCCGCAGGCACATTCTGAGGCATCCAGCAGAGAAATATCAGGCTCACCTGTGGGGACAGGTTGGGGAGAGTCTGGCATTGAGTGTTTTTCACCTCTGGGATGGGGTGAGGGGGAAAGTCTGTCTGCTGCTCCTGGTTCTTCCAGGCCTGTGTGTGAATGTGTGAGTATGTTTGAGTGTGAGTGCATGTGTGTTTGAGTGTGTGAGTGTGTCGGTGTGTGTACATACACTCTGTCCTTTCTCTTACACACTGGAAACTCCAGAGATAGTAGCAACCTGGCCATTCCTTAGACCTCATCCTGTTGCTGTCTTGATACAGTTATTAATCATTTGAAGTGGCTGTTACTGGCCACACCTTCCTTGAGGCATTGGATAGACCATGATTTTATCCTTTCTCAGTCAGATAGAAAAATAAAATTCCTTTGGGTCCCTTTGAGAGGTCCCAGCATTGAGTGTAACAGAACAATATTGAGCGTTGATCTTTCAAGCCACCTAATCTGTGTCTGAAACCAAATGTAGAGAAAGCTCTAGGCCACCCACTTTCCTAAAAAATTAGGGGATCATTAATCAACTATGGGATGTACTTGCTTGTTTTTTTATATTTGTTTTTGTTTTATTTTGTTTTATATTTGTTTTTGTTTTATTTTGGGCAATGCCTGGTGATATTCAGGTGTTATTCCTGGCTCTGCACTTAGGAATCACTCCTGGTGGTGCTTTGGGGGATCAGATGGGATACTGAGGACCAAACATGGGTCAGCCATGAGCAAGGTAAGTGCTTTCTCAAATTGTATTATTGCTCCAAATTCTGCTTGTATGTTTTAACTATAGGATTCCTAAGAATTCTGGGTTGCAGAATTCTGGTAGGTGATCAACCACAGAATGTATATCTATAGCCTATAGTGGTTGATGTACTTGGATAACAATAAAAATATCCCTGTATATTTTTCAAACACTTGAAAATAATCTACATGCATTCTGTGTCTGCACCTTTAATGGACTCTTTAACTTAGTTAAGGCTTCTAAATATCTGTAACCCATATTTCAGTCTTGTACCAGGAAATCCAGGCATTTCTACAAAACTACCCCATTTTACATTGAGAGGAGAATGAAAAAAAAAAGCAAAGACTTACAAGATATATAAATATGTCCATGACTCCACCAAAGTCCCTAATGACAGCGGTTGGAGTGAAAAACAAGCCATCGGCCATGATCTTCAGATTGAGCTCAATGCTCATGAATATCACGAACACATACTCAGCAATCTGCATGGGTGAAAGGCAGGTGAATCTCCAAGGACATGCAAGCAGCAGGCCAATATTCCCCTCTTTAGATGCACCCTGACCTTCTGGCAGTCATACCTGCAAGGTTGGGGCATGCATGACTCGCCGGAAGGGGGACTCGAACATCATGGAGATGCAGGAGCATATGGTGACGATGATCATGACCCAGTCCAGGTAGGTGACAAGTCCCAGCAAATCACTGACACAAAAAAAAAGAAACTGAGAACAAGAAGTCCTGGAATGTTTGCTAAGAGTCACCGAAGATGTTTTTTAGTTCAGTGAATGGCTTTTGTCAATAAATACCCACTTGCTTCTGTTCTAGATCTGGATTTAATGGTGGGCCCAGAGCAATAGCACAGCAGGGAGGGCACTTGCCTTGCATGCAAAAGACCCAGGTTTTATACCTGGCATCCCATATGGTCCCCCAAGCACTTCCAGGGGTGATTCTTGTGTGCAGAATTAAGAGTAATCCCTGAATATTACCATATATGAACCAAAAGCCAAAATAGATAAATAAAATTATAAAAAAGAAACATGACAATGTTTTCCATGTTTCTATGAAATAAAAACATGCAGAGAAACCTGTGTAGGGAAACCAAGTGGCTCTGCTTACTATAGTTGATGGTACTTGGTGCTTTTCACAGCTCCTGTGACAGGGTCTGTCTTAGACCTATGAGAGAAAGCATGGAACCTTCTGTAACATTGTGAGCTTGTGTTCCCCAGTCTCATTCCTCTAAGCTGAAAAGGATGTTTAGTTTTATTGATTGAGAGTCTATGGTTTATGATACTTTTAATTATGGTTTCTCATGTACATAATTCCTATACCACACCCATCATCAGTGTAGCCACCTCACTTTATCTGTAAGGACCCTATTACTCCTCCCTTACACCCGAGGACCACCCCACCCCAAACTCAATTGTATGGCTCAGTCATCCCAATATGTTGCCTTTGACCCTGTGTTGTTCATTGCAGGGCTGTGTATTTTTAAGTCCCACATGAGAGAGCTCTTTTTTT
>PVKC010012993.1:0-10328 GCA_004027635.1 Crocidura indochinensis
GGGGGGGGGGTGGGAGCGGATTGGGTGACCCCAACACCCCGCTGCTGCCTTGCCCAAGATCTCCACGGCTTCCCTGGGCCACAAGTCTGGACAAGCCACCGAGATCTCCACGGCTTCCCTGGGCCACAAGCCTGGGCAAGCCACCGAGGTGGGACCCTTTTGGGGCTCAAAGGTACCCTGGGCTTTTACCCATTCCCCACCGGGATCCTTAGGGCGGGTCTGGGAGGGGACGCTGAACTTCAAGCCTCCAGCAGCATGACGGATCTCTTTCCTTTATGGGGCCTGGGAGTTTCAGCAGCATGGGGTTTGGCAGGCCTCTGCCGACTGGAGGAGGCCTGCTTAACCAGGCCTAAGGGGGGGGAGGGTGCGGATTGGGTGACCCCACCACCCCGCTGCCACCTTGCTCCAGATCTCCATGGCTTCCCTAGGCCACAAGCCTGGGCAAGCCACCGAGGTGGGACCCTTTTGGGGCTTGATGGTATCCTGGGCTTTTCCCCATTCCCCACCGGGCTCCTTAGGCCTAGTTCTAGATGAGGTACTCATTTTTACTAAGGCAGTCTCTGCAAGTACTTATGAGTCTATATGTTCAAAACCACGCGGGGGCTATTGCCCCTGCGCGCACAGTACATATTAATAACATTCCATTTTTAAAGTTATGTTTTGTGTATGTAGAATGTTCATATGGTATTCTGCCCTTTCGCACACCCCTGTAAAGCTCATTTTCACTTATTAACTCTATCACCCAAATCTTCAGTACCCCCCATTTACCCTTTTCAACTTCTATACTGCACATTCCCCGTCAGACACCAAGGTGGTGCACTAGATTTAACAACCCCCAACTATTTCATAAAACATAAAATGTACACGTATGGCTTTTAATATTTCATATGTATTTTCTTTGACAGCTAACTCTTTCTAAATATTCTCTCAAATAGTGAAGATTTTCTCCACTCTATCTATTCTTCTGTTTGTAAACTTTTCAATAAGAATAATTCGGTGAAAGAGTCCCTCAGTTTAGTTCTTATGTTTAACCATGTCATGGGGAGTTTTATACATATTCTTGCATCCCCCATATGGGCCTATAAAGCCATGTGGCATTGTTCCTTGTTTGCATAGGCACATCAAAATGGGAAATACCTACACACAAGTAAATCTTATCTAATAGAGATTGGAACACCCAAATCTTGTAGTGCAATGGGACCTTACACCCTGAACATTGGCATAATTATCTGGCACAGGTCTCAGTAAAATGGGCATTCTCCATCAACAATCTTCTACCTGGGAAGACCCTACCACCACTGCGACATCAATCTACTCACAAGAGACTTCCCTCAACGCTGAGAAGACTTAAGACCATTAACGACCTACATACTGGACAGGGCTTTCTGCATTGCCCTTTAATTGTAAGGTGAAACAAAAGGATGCTCTGCACCATCCTAACTGCAATATAGGATATGCAGATTCCAGGATCTTTAATACAGAAACATGATACCAACAACAGCGACAGCGTGGAAAATAAAAGTGTATTGGCACTACAGACAATGACTTGGATTGGGCAATCTGGTTTGCCTGGAACCTAGAGCTGGTCTTATGCCAGGAAACTTCAGGGGTTTGGTCCCCTTGTATTTAGGCTGAGGATTTTCCTTTCCATGTCCCCCATACTTTGGTGGGCCAATGCAAACAATTATTGCCACTCTAACACCATTTTTACTGTGCTCCTTTGACTCTTATCCTTAAAAAGGAACACCCACTTTTGAGGCTAACTTAAACTAATATGCATATGCATGGAAATATAAAAAAGTACTATGCCTTCAATATTTAAGGAGTTACATATGTTTTATGGCTTTAAAATGCTTGTTGTGCTGCTAGGAAATATGTACTACAATCTGGGGACTTGAGGGACAAAGTATGAACATGGGTTCTGTTCTATTTTTCTTAATATTCTTTGGCCAAAAGTTCAATGTTAAGATATCAGCAAGGAGACTTATATGAATTCTGTTTATGGGTGATTGTCCTTCCACTGTAACTTTACCTGGTCCTCTTTCTTTGCATCTTTGTTCTCATAAATAAATAAAAAAAAAGTCAATATGAAAAAAAATAAAGGAAGCCTGACTCACTTTCACCCCCATTTCCTTTTGTCACAGGTCAGTATTTTTATCTTTTCATTTCTCATGAGTTATTTTTTAACATACTTGATGAAATGAAGCTTAAAGAAGAATTTTAAGGACCTAGTATATTTAATTACATTCCCTGCTTTATTCAATTCCATGTAGCCATGAATTTTACTTACCCACTTTCCTGGTTTTTTTTCCTATAAAGTATTTTTTTATATTAAGTGCATTTACAGGAAATAAATTCAGCCCAGAGAAAGACAAGTGAGTAACAACTACAGGTGCTTGGCACATAAATGAGTTGTCTTTAAAAATTGTGAGCATCTTTGGAGGCATGTAAATGATGCACTTGTCATGGTAAAGTGTTAAAGATAATGGTAGAATCCATGCATCAGATTTGGGATAGTTCACTAACAACAAATGTTTGAATATTTTTATGCTAATAATAAAGTCAAAGATAATGAAGACAGTCTAGTATGGTTATATTAGAAGATCCCTAAGATCTCTTTGTATCTTTTTTTGTTTGTTTGTTTTTTTGGTTTTTGGGTCACACCCGGCAGTGCTCAGGGGTTGCTCCTGGCTCCATGCTCAGAAATTGCTCCTGGCAGGCACGGGGGACCATATGGGGCACCGGGATTCAAACCTATGACCTTTTGCATGAAAGGCAAACGCCTTACCTCCATGCTATCTCCCGGGCCCCCTCTTTGTATCTTATATCTATATGCCTATATTATAACTTTTCTTAAAGTGTTAGTTGTAGCATGTTTCATGTTTTTGATCTAAAGAGATCTTTAGAGATCAATCATTTTGGTTGCACCTAACATTTCCTAGTAAAAGAATAAAATTTAAGGAGATAAATTTAAGAAGTTAAATTGTTTTTGAAAAATTTATGTAATTTTTGTTTGTTTGGTTTTTCGATCATACCCGGCAACACTCAGCGGTTACTCCTGACTCTATGCTCAGAAATCGCTCCTGGCAGGCTCAGGGGACCATATGGGATGCTGGGATTCAAACCATTAACCTTCTGCATGCAAGGCAAACACATTACCTCCATGCTATCTCTCCAGCCCCTAATTTATGTAATTTTTCCTTAAAAATCGATATGTTCCATGTGTCACATAATACATGAACCCTATGAAAGTTATTCTGGATTCCCTTCTGACTGGGCTTAGGAATTCTTACTTCCAGCTACTGTTGTACAAATAGTTTGGAAAAGACATTAACTTTGTCTCTCAGTATACTATCCTGATTCTTGAAGCATAATATGAAAGAGATGGCTTTCTGTTAAGCTCTCAGAAACATTATCCAAACAGAAGCAGTGTAGCAATAAGCACAAGGTCTGTCATTTTCATGATGTGATTTAAGGGAGTTGATACTCAGTAGAACATTGTTAATCATCTTTCTGTAAGAGTTATTTTATTGTTTTGAGTTTTGAAAGGATTTGTAGTCTGTTTGTTTTGGGGACCATACCTAGCAGTGTGTATAAAGGGGCCAGAATGGTGGCGCAAGCGGTAAGGCATCATCTGCCTTGCCCGCACTAACCTAAGACAGACCATGGTTAGATCCCTAGGTGTCCCATGTGGTCCCCCAAGCCAGGAGGAATTTCTGAGTGCTTAGCCAGGAGTAACCCCTGATCATCAGCAGATGTGCCCTCCAAACAAAAACAAACAAAAAAGGATGTATCTATAAGCTTGTTTTTCAAATAAAAAATTCAAAAAACCCTGCAACATTAATTAATTGCAAAAAGAGAAAACAAATTGAGTTTCTTCTCAGCTGGAATCTATTTGTACTATATTGGCTACGAAAGACTCAATTACTTTCTTCTATGATGGGACTTTCCAATTTAGCACAAGAACTCTACTTAATCATACTTAACATGAATTGACCATATATTTATCATTGAAACCAAGGCACTTTGAGTTCCAGTCTTCACCCAAAGCCTGTTACAGTTCCTCTTTGTGTCCTATGATTAACAAATGAAAGAGAAATCACAAACTTCACTTCCTCTGAAGCAGAGACTAGAAGACCAAGACTACTAATGTGAAGTTTATGATGTAAGTGGACTTAAAAACCAGATTAGTTGAAGGAAACAGAGTATTGGAATGGGAGAAAACAACATGTGAAGTTATATTTAAAATAATTTATTTGAAAATGATTTTATATTCAAACTGAAACCTTGCAAGTACAAAGATCTCTGAGATCCCTCTTATCCAGATACCTCAAGAAAGATTAATTCTCTTTCTCTCCCTCTCTTTTCCTTTCTCTTTCTGTCCCCAAACTTTTCTGTCTCTCTTTTTCTTTTGTTCTGTTTTCCTATCAATTTGGACAAATTAGGAGAAATTACATTCTTCTTATAGGAAGAAAATCACCTGGAAGACTGGGAAACTGCTAAATAAGGGCAGGAAACGAGAGGGAAAAATTACTGCTCTGTGAACACTCTTAAATCCTTGGCATAATTTGCTGAAATAAATATTACTTGTAACTTGCAGATAAGGAAACAAGGATCAGGCAGGGTTAGAAAAGATAAGCAGTTTGTCCAAGGCCACAAACTATAACAGTGTATTGTTTTAAAGTGTTACTTTCTGAAACTGTGGTATATATATAATGGAATATTTTACAGCTATCATGATAAAGTCATGAAATTTTCCTATGCTTGGGTGGACATGGAATCTATCATGCTGAGTGAAATAAGTCAGAGGGAGAGAGATAGACACAGAATTGTCTCACTCATCTATGGGTTTTTTTTTTTTGTTTGTTTTTGGGCCACACCCGGTGGCGCTCAGGGGTTACGCCTGGCTATTCGCTCAAAAGTCACTCTTGGCAGGCATGGGGATCACATGGGGAATCGGGGGATCGAACCGCAGTCCGTCCTAGGCTAGCGCAGGCAAGGCAGGCACCTTACCTCCAGCACCACCGCCCGGCCCCTCATCTATGGGTTTTAAGAAAGATGAAAGATATTGTAATAATGCTCAAATACAACAGGGATGAAGGCTGGAAGGCCTGGCTCTGATGTGAAGCTCACCACATAATGTGGCGAGTTAAGTTAGAGAGATGACTACACTAACTCTCATGACAATGTTAATGAGTGAAAGAAGTAGAATGCCTGTTTCAAATACAGACAAGTTGGTGTGGAAGGAGGAAGATGGGGGCATTAGAATTGGGATGGTTGCACTAGTGAATGACTAGTGAATGAGGGTGCTCTTTTTTTTTTTTTGTGGGGGGCACACCATTTGTTCTCAGGGGTTACTCCTGGCTATCGCTCAGAAATCGATCCTGATTTGGGAGGACCATATGGGACGCCGGGGGATGGAACCAGGGTCAGTCCTAGGCTAGCGCTCGCAAAGCAGATGCCTTACCTCTAGCACCACCGCTCCGGTCCTGACCGTGTTCTTTTTTCTTTTTTTTCTTTTTTTTTTCATACTCTTGACGGTGTTCTTTTTATAATTGAAACCAAACTACAATCATGTTTGTAAGCACGGTGTTTAAATAAAGATATTATTAAAAATAGATGACTCTAAATCCTACGACAATTATCTCTCTCAATGTCAATGGACAATATACACCAGTTAAGAGACACAGTGTTGGTTTACACCTTATTTTATCCAAAACAAAGATCACCCCTGGTTTCTTTATATATTTGTTTTTAATTTGGATTTACCCCCAAACTCCTACTTGTAAACATGGGTGGGTTTACTGCCCCAAGCAGGGGTGGTACTTGTACTCAAGAAAAACGGTAGTCCTGGCTGGCAGCAGAACTCCATACTAGGTAGAAGACTGTAAGCCTACACGTGTTTTACACTCAGAGTTGTTTGGATTATTTCATGTGCACCTGTTGTAATTCAGCCCCTGAAGAGGTTGACTGATGGAGGGGTGGAGAATGAGGTCTTTCCCCTCCAAGTCGGAGCACGCGTCTGCCTCCCTGCTGATCCAGCGGTTCTGAGGTGAAGCGACAGGTAAACAGCACGCAGACAGACAGGCTTGTGGAAATATTAGCTTTATTTTGTGGACAAGACTGGAGTCCCAAGCCCCAGCATCAGTTCCAGCCAAAAAAAGAAGCCCCCCGTCTTCCACAGACCCTTGTTTTATACCCCAGAATCAGGTACCACCCAATGGTGGGAGCAGAATCAGGTTCCACCCTAGGGGGGTGGCAGAATGCCAGGTCACACCATAGGGTAAGGCACAATCACTGATCAGGGTAGGGTCAGTAACATAATACTCTCATGAAATGTTTACATACACAGCACGAACCCTGATTTAGATTTGTTCACCTAGAGCTGAAGATAGAGCGTGTGGGATGATTTTATAATTGGCTCTTGAACCTGAACTCTGGACCCTCAGATCTCCAGCTCTAGGTGAACAAGTCGGAATCAGGGTGCTCATGAAATAATCCAAACCAGGCTGAGGGTGAAACATGTGTAGGCTGGCAGTCTTCTACTTAGTATAAAGCTCGTGCTTCCTGCCAGAACTACCATTTTTATTGAGAACAGGAACCACCCCTGGCTGGGGCAGTAAACCCACCCAGGTTACAAGTAAGACAATCTCTGTTTGGGGGTAAATCTAAGTTGTAAACAAACATACAAAAATCCAGGATGATATTTGTTTTGGGTAGAATAACCCAACACAGAGAGTGACAAAATGGATCAAAATGCTGACCTCAACATTATGCTGCCTAAAGAAACAAATCTAAATAGTCAGAACAAACAGACTTAAAATCAAAGGTTGGAGGTCAATCATCCAAGCAGACAACTCCCTTAATAAAGCTGGAGTGGCCATATTAATATCAAATGACACAAACTTTAGTCTTAGAAAAGTTATAAGGGACAAAGATGGACATTTTGTAATAACCAAGGGGTATGTGTAACAGGAAGAATTCTCATCCCTAAACATATACACACCAATGAGGGACCTGCAAAATATTTAATACGATTGTTGACAAATCTGAAAGAAGATATCAATAGCAACATAATAGAAAGTAGACCAAAAAAATTGCTTCCAAAAGGAAGCAAAAATAGGCAGGTAGAAGGAAATAATAAAGCTTAGAGCAGAATTTAATGAAGTGAAAATCCAAAAAACAATCCGAAAGATCGATGAAAGCAAAAGTTGGTTCTTTGAAAAACTAAGTAGGGTTGATAAACCACTAGTAAAACTCACAAAGAAAGTGAGAGAGAAACCCATTCATAATAAAAACTTAAAAGGAAGGAACTTTTCTCAATATATTTAAGGTCATTTGTTTTTTTTTATATATTTTATTTAAGCACCTTGATTACATACATGGTTGTGTTTGGGTTTCAGTCATGTAAAGAACACCACCCATCACCAGTGCAACGTTCCCATCACCAGTGTCCCAAATCCACATCCTCCCCACCCAACCCCTGCACTCTAGACAGGATTTCCATTTCCCTCATATATTCTCATTATTAGGACAGTTCAAAATGTAGTTATTCTCTAACTAAACTCATCACTCTTTGTGGTGGTGAGCTTCATGAGGTGAGCTGGAAATTCCAACTCTTTTCTCTTTTGTGTCTGAAAATTATTATTGCAAGAATGTCTTTCATTTTTCTTAAAACCCATAGATGAGTGAGACCATTCTGCATTTTTCTCTCCCTCTGACTTATTTCACTGAGCATAATAGATTCCATGTACATCCATGTATAGGAAAATTTCATGACTTCATCTCTCCTGACAGCTGCATAATTAAGGTCATTTATTACAAGCCCATGGCAAATATAATACTCAATGGGGACAAACTAAAAGTCTTTCCTTTATAACCTTGTACAAGACAAGGCTGGCTCCTCTCACCACTTCTATTTATCATAGTACTGGAACTATTTAGCATAGCAGTTAGGTAAGAAAAAGTTATCAAGAGCATTTAAATAGGAAAGGAAGAAGTCAAGCTCTCTGCAGTTGACATGCTACTATGGAAAACCCTAAAGACTAACAAAAGGCTTCTAGAAATAATAAATTTATATAGCAAAGTTACAGGATACAAAATTAACACTAGAATCAATGACTTATTCGGGAATCAATTTCTTATACACAAATAATGAGACAAAATGGACCTTTAAAAATCTCATTCACAATAGTGCCATACAAACTCAACTATCTTGGAGTCAAGTTACTTAAAAATATAAAGGACCTATACAAAGAAAACATCAAACCCTGCTTCAAGAAGTAAAAGAGGACACAGGGAAATGGAGACATGTACCCTGTTCATGGATTGGGAGGCTTAAAATGCCAATACTAATCAAGGAACTACACAGTTTAAATAGAATTTCTCTAAGGATACCCATGACATTCTTCAAAAAAAATGGATCAAACACTCCTGAAATTCATTTAGAACAATTAACACCCCCCAAAAAGCTAGAGCACCCCTTAGGAAAAAGAGTGTGGGAGACATCACCTTCTCCAACTTTAAATTGTATTACAAAGCAATAGTTACTAAAACAGCATGGTATTGAATAAAGACAGACCCTCATATCAATGGAATAGACGAATATTCAGAAAATGTTCTTCAGACATACAATCAAATAATTTTTGATAAAGGGGCAAGAAATGCAATTTGAGTAAGAAAAGCCTCTTCAGGACCCAGAGAGATAGCACAGTGGCGTTTGCCTTGCAAGCAGCCAAACCAGGACCAAAAGCAGTTGGTTCGAATCCCGGTGTCCCATATGGTCCCCCGTGCCTGCCAGGAGCTATTTCCGAGCAGACAGCCAGGAGTAACCCCTGAGCACTGCCAGGTGTGGCCCAAAAAGAAAAGCCTCTTCAATAAGTACATGAACAAAGGTCAAATCCAAATGGATTAAAGACCTTGATATCAGACCCAGAAACATAAGGTATATAGAAGAACACTTAATCAAAACACCCCATGACATTGAGACTAAATGCATATTTGATGAGGAAACACCACTGTTTAAACACATCCAAACAAGTGGAAGTAGAGACAAACAAATGGTACTACATTAAGCTGAGAAGCTTCTGAACCTCAAAGGAAATAGTCCCAATGATACAAAAGCCACCCACAGAATGGGAGAAATCATTTACCCAATACCCATCAGATAAGGGGCTAATATCAAAGGTATTGACAGAAGTTAACAAAAAAAAAAATCCAACACCATCAAAAATGGGGAGAAAAAATGAACAAACAATTTTTCAAAGAAGAAATACAAATGGCCAAAAGGCATATGAAAAAATGCTTTACATCACTAATCATTAGGGAGATGCGATTAAAACAACAATGAGGTATCATCTCACGCCACAAAGACTGGCACACAATACAAAGAACAAGAACAATCAATGCTAGTGAGGATGTGGGAAGAAAGGAACTCTCATTAACTGATGGTGGGAATGCCATCTAGTTTAGCCTTTATGGAAAACAATATGGAGATTATTGAGCTTCCATATGATCCAGCTATACGACTCCTAGGAATATATCCTAGGAACACAAAAATACAATACAAAAATGCCTTCCTCACACCTATATTAATTGCAGCACTATTCATAATAGCCAGACTCTAGGAACAACCAAGATGACCTTCAACAGATGAATGGCTAAAGAAACCTTGGTACATATACAAAATGGAATATTATGCAGTCGTCAAGATAGCTGAAGTCATGACATTTTCCTACACATGGATGTATATGGTATCTTTATTATGCTGAGTGAAATAAGTCAGAGGGAGAGAGAAATACACAGAATAGTATCACTCATCAATGGGTTTTAAGAAAAATAAAAGACATTATTGTATTAATGCCCAGAGACAATAGAGATGAAGGCTGGAAGGACAGGCTCATGATATGAAGCTCACCACAAAGAGTGGTGAGTGATGTTAGAGAAATAACTACACTGACAATTATCAAAACAATGTCAATGAGTGAGAGAAGTGGAATGCTTGTCTCAAATACAGGTGGTGGGGGAGGGAAGATAGGGACATTGGTGATAGGAATGTTGCTTTGGTGTTCCTTATATGACTGAAACCCAACTACAATCATGTCTGTAATTATAAGTTTTAAACAAAGATATTTAAAAATGGAAGCAGAGTAAACAAACAGGACTACACTAAACTGAGAATTTTTTTAAGTTTAATAAGTTTATTAATAATACAGATAGTCAGAGAAATGTAACAATCTTATAGACATTTTCATAAGATAAGATAAAATTACTTTTCAATTCAGTATCAAAACTTGATGAGATACAAGAAAAAAATGAAAAAAATTCCC
>PVKC010012993.1:10428-23417 GCA_004027635.1 Crocidura indochinensis
TGAGTTCCCATATGATCCAGCTATACCACTAGGAACACAAAAACACAATACAAAAATGCCTTCTGCACACCTATGTTCATTGCAGCTCTATTTATAATAGCTAGAATCTGACCTCCCCCCACCCATGCCCAACAACAGATAAGTGGCTAAAAAACTGTGGTACATATACACACTGGAATACTATGCAGCTGTTAGAAAAAATGAAGTCATGAAATTTTCCTATACATGAAGATACATGGAAACTATTATGCTGGGTGAAATGAGTCAGAGGGAGAGAGATAGACACAGAACAGTCTCACTCCTTCATGGAATTTAACAAAAATAAAAGATAGTATGGTAATAATACCCAGAGCCAATAGAGATGAGATTTGAAAGGACCAGTCCATGATCTGAAGCTTACCACAATGAGTGATTAGGGGAGGTAGAGAAATAGCCACACTAACAACTACCATGAGAATGGTAGTGAGTGAGAGAAATAGAATGCCTGTCTTGAAGACAGGCAGGTGGTGGGGAAGAAGTTAAATGGGGACATTGGTCATGGGAAAGTTGCAATGGTGAGGGGCGTGTACTTTTTGTGACAGAAACCCAACTGTAAATGTTTGTAAGCCTGGTGTTTTAAGAAAGATTAAAAAATGAATTAACTTATGTGGGGAAAATAAGAAATGAGACTTAGAGTGTATTTACTTCAATAGCAAAATAGTGATTTCTTCCTGTTCTTTAGGTTGTTTGAAGCTTCTTTAAATTATCTCTTGGAGGGCCTGGGAGATAGCATGGAGGTAAGACGTTTTCCTTTCATGCAAAAGGTCATCGGTTCGAATCCCGGTGCCCCAGATGGTCCCCCGTGCCTGCCAGGAGCAATTTCTGAGCATGGAGCCAGGAGTAACCCCTGAGCACTGCTGGGTGTGACCCAAAAACCAAAAAAAAAATTATCTCTTGGACCTGTACAGAAACCAATCTCTATAACTACAGTTACCTGATAACAACAACTGTGATGGTGAAGAGGTGACCACCAAGAATGATTTTGGGACTGGACAACCTAATATGCCTGGAGCCTTGAGTTGGTCTTATGCCAAAATACTTTGGGGGTAATATCTCCCTGTTTTTTTAGGCCAAAGATCTATCTTTCCAATTCCTTCCATATTTTGCTGTGCCTATGCAAATGACATCTGCCACACACACACACACACACACACACACACACACACACACACACACATTTTTTATTTTTTGGTGTTTGAACCACACCCAGTGACGCTCAGGGGTTACTCCTGGCTATGTGCTCAGAAGTATTATGCGCTCCTGGCTTCGGGGACCATATGGGAAACCAGGGGATCGAACCGCGGTCCATCCAGGCTAGTGCAGGCAAGGCAGGCACCTTACCTCCAGTGCCACCTCCCGGCCCCCCCCACACATTTTTTTAGTGTATCTCCCATTCTTTGAAGAAAAAAAAAGAGTGTACTAAACCTTTGCCTATTGTATTAATGATTTTATGGTGATACAATAATTTTCACAAATATAACTGCTAATGAACTCGCTCCCTTCCTTTTCATCTTTTTTTAATTCTCTGTTTTTTCTATTTTTAATAACTTTACTTTCTGTCATCCTGAAACGAATGTATTATGATCAGTTATGTCAACTATGTGATACAATATCTTTTAATAAATAAAAAATTCTAAGTAACAGGGGGCCGGGTGGTGGCACTGGAGCTAAGGTGCCTGCGCTAACCTAGGACGGACCGCGGTTCGATCTCCCGGTTCCCCATATGGTCCCCCGTGCCTGCCAGGAGCAACTTCTGAGCAAATAGCCAGGAGTAATCTCTGAGCGTCACCGGGTGTGCCCCCCCCAAAAAAACCCCCCCAAAATCTAAATAACAGAGAAAGAGTTTTGCTGAAATGTTTAACCTAATACAGTAAATACATTATGTCTATTCAATAATATAAAATTTACCACTATGCTAACATTGATATTAATGGAGTTATAAGTGACTTTTTCATTTTAATATTTCTGTATTTTCTAAATTTCCCAATAAACATTAGCTAACCAAAAAACAGTATCTCTTGGTCTTTGAGCTTTTGTTTCTTTTCTCCTAATCTAGTTACAGTGCTTGGAAATTTGGTGTTGGAGGAATTCTGAAGCATAAAGGTTGAGAACAGGTCTAAAGAATAAATTGAAGGAACAAATGAAAGGAATCCACTTTTATCCACAACTTGATTTTGAGCTAATCCTTGGTCAAAATCTGCCTGGGTTCTGTACTCTCAACTAGTGGTCATTGGTAATTGAGTGCCTAAGAAATGAATGGATTAGTTAAAATCAGTGACTCCTTTAGGTCCAAACTATTAAGAGTCTGCAATTATTGAATTCCTTGTAATTGATTGACATCTGCATGGTGTTCTCTCATAGGTGTCACTCTGTCCCTCTTAAGGGTGTGCCCTCTTTCACTCATAAGTTGCTTAGTGCAATTGAATCAGTGTTATTGAAATCAGAGGTATATGCTTAAATTAAAGTTCCAACTAGCTCATGGTGTAACCTTTGAAATTTCTCAAATCTATTTGTGCTTAGTATTTCTCATTTTTAAAAGTAGAAATAGAAACATACATAACATTGTAGAATTTTTATAAAGCACTTACAAAATTGTAAATGCACAATGAATATGTTTTAGTATTTTTATTCACTGTCAACTGTGTGTCTATGTCCACTTATCTTGTATGAGTTTTTTAAATCTTATTTTCTCTGATTTAGCTCATTGTCTGTGAATCACAAACTGTACTTTATGTTTCTTATAGAAAAAGTAAAGAAATCAAGGACAAAATACAATGGGAAAGAATATCATTGTAAATTTTGGTTTTATAAATACCACAGTAAAGAGCAATTACAGTTTTGCTATACTGACATTTTAATTAAATTTTTTTTGTCAACCAGTATTTATCGAGAACTTAGTAAAAACACAAGTTCTATGTCCAGAACAGGAGGTTTACTGAGGCAATTGAATATATGTCTTCAAATTCATGTGGGCAGTGAAACAGTAAATGAAACAATTTCATAGAAATTAAACTGTGCTTCATATCATAAAAAAGAGCACAGACATTTCTGAGATATATACTTGAGGAGGCCTGGGATAAATTTTTCTGAGAATTTATTTTTGTGCTCAAATTTTTGAGCTCAAAGTTTAGTTGACCCTTGAACATCCAGGAGGGGTCAGGACTGTAAGTGAGCAGTCATTAGAGGCTTTATCTTGTCCCCAACTTTCTATACTTGCATACTCCTTTTGACCGCCTTATTATTTTTCAATACAAAGGACTTTCCCCACCTACATTATGAACTTAATGTTAAACTAACAGCCAATCACTGGTGAATGGGAGAAAATAGTCAGCAGGCCCTCTAAAAGAGATATCAGAAGATGGTTATACAGACCAAAAAGAGACCTTGAGCATCAAACCACTGATGCCAGCCAGCCAGTGGATGACTGAACCCTGCCTTACTGCCCACTGTCCCACAATCTTTTCTCCCTACATAAACCCTAAACCACAATCTGAGGGTAAGATGTGGCCTCTACATAACACAGGGGATGTAGCAGTTATTTCTCTAATTCAACACACCACTCTTTGTGGTAAGCTTCATATTGTGGGCTGGCCCTTCCAACCCTCACCTCTATTGCTCTCTGGGTGTTTTTACAATAATGTCTTTTTACTTTTCTTAAATCTCACAGATGAAAAAATCTCAAAGATGAGTGAGACTATTCTTTGACTATTTCTCTTTCTGACTTATTTCACTCAGCATAAGAGTTTTCATGTCCATCCATATACAGGAAAATTTTATGACTTTATTTTTCCTGATGGCTGCATAGTATTCCATTGTGTATATGTACCACAGTTTCTTTAGCCACTCATCTATTATTGGGTATCTGGGTTATTTCTGTATATATATATATGTTCTTTGCAGCACTATTTAAAGTAGCCAGAATCTGTAAACAACCCAGATGACTGACACCATATGAATGACTAAATAACTGGGGTACAGATACACAATGAAATACTATGCAGCCATCAGGAGAAATGAAGTCATGAAATTTTCCTATACATGGATGGACATGGAAACTAGTATGCTGAGTGAAATAGGTCAGATGGAGAGAGATAGACACAAAATGGTCTCATTTATCTGTGGGATTTAAGAAAAATAAAAAACAATATTATAATAATAATACCCAGAGACAATAGAGTTGAGGGCTGGAAGGACTGTATGGAGCTTACTTACCACAAAGAGTGATGAGTTCAGTTAGTACAAGGTATTGGGCAATTTTGTTCAAATATGTGTGCAGTACAGACAGATTTTGTTTATGTTATAGGTTAGTAAAATAACATTTTCTCTTCTCCTTCCAATTTTCTTAAGATGCTTCCTCTCGAGGGCAGAGAGATAGCATTTAGGTAAGGCATTTTACTTGCATGCAGAAGGATGGTGGTTCGAATCCCAGCATCCCATATGGTCCTCTGAGCCTGCCAGGAGAGATTTTTGAACTTAGAGCCAGGAGTAACCTCTGAGCACTACCGGGTGTTATGCAAAAGCAAACAACAAACAACAACAACAACAACAACAACAAAAAGATGCTTCCTCTTAATCAATAGGCAGACTTGTTTCCTGAACAGAGATGTAAGGTTTCTTTCCTTAAGGACTAAGGGGGAGTGTTTGAGTAAGTTTTTGCTTATTACTTTCTGCCTGTAGAAGATTTGTTTTCATATTTATTGCTTTTATAAAGTAGTCCATGCAGAGCAGTGTTTAAGAGTTAGATTTCCTCTTACCAAACTTCTCAACATGGCATATCCCTATTCACTGAGGGCCATGGTTTCATTTTGATCTCTCTCCAAATCAATTTTTTTCTATAAATATTTTATTTTTAAATCATGTGTGCTTTCCTAACAGTATTGTGTCAATTCTTTGTATATCCTAAACACACTGACTACAATTTTCTGCAAAGATGATATCTAGATTTTGAATTGCAAGTTCTGTTGGTGATCCAGAACCACATGACAACATCATCCAAAAGCATATTGAGATATACAGTCACACAAAATGAGATAGCCAACAAATTAGTTCTTTTCCTGGATACTATGAAGCATAGTTTTATGTAGACTTTTCCATTGTTAACCATTGGTCAACTTTACGTGTACTTTTTTGTTGTTGTTTTGTTTTGGGGTCACATTCGGCAGCGCTCAGGGGTTACTACTGGCTCAATGCTCAGAAGTCACCTCTGGCAGGCACAGGGGACCATATGGAATTCCGGGATTTGAACCACCGTCTTTCTGCATGAAAGGCAAACGTCTTACCTCCATGCTATCTCTTCAGTCCCACGTTTACTTTTTTAAGAGTGGTTATAGGGCTTCTAGAAAAATAAAATCCAAAGCATGTCTCAACACATTTAGGGTGAGTATTTCTCTGATGCTGCATAACTTTGGAACATCCAGAACTACCAAATGAGATTTAGATTTTTGAATGCTTTTATTTTCACTGTAATTTTAAGTTCTTTTTATAAGAATGTATGCATCCAACTTTGTCTTGTAAGGAATTAAGGGTGGTGTCCTTATTTAGAACATTTCCGTTTCATTCTGACATTTAGTAAGATGTTAGAGAAAACTGATGAGTGTAGCTTACTGCCTTCAGCTACATGAGTTATTTAGTGAATTGAATGATAATATATTAAGCTTATTTTTAGAATGTTCCTTCTTATAAATGTTTCATGTACGTCATAGTGACTTAGCAGGCCCACTAATGTGGGAAGTGAACCTGTCAGATATCACTCCCTTTTCAGGGTCAGCTCCAATTGAAACTTAAGAGAGGGAAATAAGGGACCACTCAGGAAACTCCAAGTAAGCCAAGTTGCAGTATTTATAAATCTCTGAGTCATTGATGATTCAGCACGCTAAAGCAGAGTTCTAAGGACACTATTTGGTTAAAGCCTCAAACGTGTGAAATAGGAATTTAGACCGCTTGCGCTTCTTCTAAAAATTATTATAATACTGTGATTTTCCAAGTTTTTTAATATACATTTTAGTCATTAAATGTTTAAACATGTATAAACACCTTTTCCAACTACCAGAGTAGTTCATTCACCAATGTCCCCACCAATGTCCTCAATTTCTCACCCACCACCTTAGATTACACCCCCCTTGCTGGCACAAACAAATTCACTTCATATTGTTTGTTACAACACAAAAGCAAATGGAATTATCAAAACTTAGATCAACAAGGACCAATTTGAAATAATTGCTCTATCTCTTCATGGTATTACTAAAGTCAGTGTCTAAGGATTTACTGGGCTGTGGGTGGTGGTAGCTGAGCCTTCTGTGTTCCTGTTTAAGCTCATTGAGCTTGGCAGATTTCTATATAGCTTTCCCAACATATTTCCGATGGTACTATTGGGCTGATAGTATAGTAAAAGTTTGAGGTGTGACTGCGTAGCTTGTGGCTGAACAGTCTTGCAGCTTGTAGTTGAGCAGTCCAAAACTTATAGTTCTGAAACAAATTTGGGAGCTTGGCAGTTTGATAGAGTGAAGTTGTGAAGTGACCTATTTATGTAGGTGGGTATAGGATGTGATGCTGGCTGCTGTAGTTCATGCAGAAAGCATAATCTGTTCCCACCAAATTCTGAGAATGCCATTGAGAGATCAGGCCAGATCAGGCTCCCTGGGAAGTATTGGTCATCATTATATTCTTTTGGAGCTTGGTACAGGAACTGGGCTGGCTATTTGCTGGGAAAATGGTGGGTGTGGGAAGAGAATGCAGGGTTTTCCAGTGGCAGAGTGTGTGTGATGCCGGAGGCGGAATCAGACTATCCCTATTCCAAAAATAGTTTCGGTGTATTCAACCTATAGTCTGACCCCACTTGAGAAAGTTCAGCTGCTCCTATTTGAATTTATTAGTGGAGTGAGGATGTCTCTGTTGGACAGTAATAGGTCATGCTGCTGAACTGCTGTGATTTCTTCCAGAAAGAGGAATCTGTCATCACCTGCTTGTGGTTCTTACTTGTAAATTTGACATTATGTAGGCAAAAACATTTAGCATGAAAAATTTTTTTTCACTTCAGATATATCTGAGTAATTCTTCACAAACTTAAAAAGTGGTGTTAGTTTCCCTTTCCCTAATTTTTTTGTTGTTGTTTTTGGTCCACACGCAGTAGCACTCAAGGGTTATTCCTGGCTTTGTGCTCAGAAATTGCTTCTGGCAGGCTCGAGGGACTATATGGGATGCTGGGGATTGAACCCAGATTGGCCATGTGCAAGGCAAATGCCTTACCCGCTGTGAAATTGCTCCAACCCTTCTCCAAGTGTTCTAAATTATAGATAAAAGATACCCAGTATAAATTAACTTGAAATAAAAAATTTCAGTCTAATTAGATTTTTTTAAAAACATAATTACAATTCTTGATAGCTTTATGACAGATGTATCATGCCTGTGTGTTATTGGTCTTAAAATGTCCTTATAAATAATGAAACTGGGTCTTAGGAGAAAATCTTTTTGGCAGTAATAAAATAATAGTAATCACATTTCAGTCAAGATCTTTGTTGTTGGAAACACCAAAGATTCCTTCAATCACTCTGTTTCCTGTGATAGAAAGAAGTAAAGAATTAGTTTGTCAAATGATTCCAATTTTCAAGCTCAACTTCATAAACTTGTAAAGATTAAAGTGCCTTAAATTATAATCACTTAAAATGGATATAACATGAAAATTCATCTTGAAATTTTGAGGGGTAAAGGCATAATGTAAATGAGGACAATACATGTCTATCTTTAGTTAGATATTGGTAAAATTATAACCTCCAATTTTCATTCTTTTGAAATTTTAAGACAGATTCAGGTCAGATCTCTGATGATTGCTATATGTCTATTTGAAAAGTTTTCTTCTAGGATGACATTAGATTATGATGAGTTTCCCTAGAAGAATCATGTGGGGACCAGGAATTCAGTCTTGTGACATCATTTGGCAGTGGGAGGACTGATTCCATCATATTTAAAAAGGGTTAGTTATGTATTTAAATTAGGCTTTGCAAGGAAGCTTGATCCTCCAGTCCCTGTCCTCCACTCCAGGGCAGGGCTCTACCAGTGATGTAGTCTTAATACCTCTATCTAATTTTGAACTTATTTGTGGATAGATAACTTCCCAAATAGTGTTCAGGAGATCTGTGGCTCCTCCTGGTATTCTCAATGGTTGGTTAAACATAAGGGTCCAAGAATTCAACACTATTTAGACTTTGTGGTGCCAGGAATACCCAGATCACCTTGGTGGTGTTGGTCCCTTCTGGGGCCATACCTAGTTATGCTTGAGGGCTTCTAGGCTGAACCCTTCAATATTTGGAGAACCATGTGATATCAGGAATTACACGTAGGCTATACTATCTCTTAGGCTCCTAAATCTGATTTTAAATTTTTTATTTTATTTTATTGAAACCATTGTGATTCACAAAGTCCCTCATAGTTGGATTTCAGACATAGAATGAATCAGGACCAATCCTACCCAGAATGCATCCTATACTACCACCATTACTCCCTGACCCACCAGTATAACGGGCCCATTTTAATTTTATATTATTATGCCATAGCCCCTGGCCTATAGGTGTGATGGCTGAATTCCAGCAGGACTGATGTGGTGCAGACCTAGCCTCCCCCTAGAATAGGGGTTGCAGTGCAGGCAGCAGACACTGCTGATAGAAAGTCTGCTGTGCCCTAGGTTAGCGCATGGCAGGATAGCAACAATGAACTTATCAAACATTAATGAATAATGAGAACTAACAATGCCAAATACACGAAAAAACTGTGTGCTTTTGCCTGCTTGCATTAAAACAAGAATTTCTGGAACACACCTTACTTACCTTTCTGGAAGACTCTACAATAATAATTTTCTCAAGCTGGTAGAATGATTATACAATAATAATTTTTTCAAGCAGGTAGAGTCAACAATAATATTTTAGTTATTTGGTATTGTGTAGGCTATGAAAATATTTGGTCTTTTAATTACATCTGCCTCTTTTTACAATAGTTCTTTAGTTTAGCTTTAATAGAAACAGGTTTGTATTTTGTTGATTGATACTTGACTATCAAGATTCATATCCAAGAGAAAAGAATGAGCATTTTTCTGATTTATGCTTATGATAAATGAAACTGATGACAAAGAATTTATAAAATACATATGATGTTTAGATGGCTGTCTAATGATCATGCTGACACATAATGTTTAATCATATGGCTAAAAAAACATGTCATGACTGATCTACCCAACTTCCTACATTTGCTAATTTTTTGGTTAATTGTGAAGCAGAACTCCCAATAAATTGGATTCAGTTCCAACTACTCTTGAGTGTGTCCGGTCTCTGAATACCCACTCTTTGCTGACTCCTCACTCCCATCCTCCTATAAAATTATCCTGAAGCCTCTTTCAGTGCTTCCTGACTCAACTGGCCTGTGACATTATTATAGTTTGGGTTTCTTAATTCTATTGTTAAATTTGGCTTAGCTATATAGTTCTGTCTTTTTTTTTTATCTCCATCAGTGCACCTGAAACCATTTAGCCTCTGGCCCCATCCTTTCCTTTTTATCCCTTTCTTAATATTATAGAAAAATGCAGAAATAGAGGTAAAACACAGTAATTCATGTCCCAAGGTTCTATTAGCCCCTATCTAAAAGATAAACAAGGGTGGCAGTTTTTTGCATAGACATAGCAAAAGGTGGAGATAAAAGAAAGAAAAAACTTTGGCCTAAAAACAGGTGTCCCTACCCATGTAGCGTTCTACCACAAGACCAGCTCCAGGCTCCAGGCATACTAAGTTGTCTAACTCAAAGTCTTTCTTCATAGTCCCAAAATTTTTTTCCTCAATAATGATTGTCAGGCTTCAGTAATTAGATATCTTGGTTTCTGCACAGATCTTATGTTGAAATCATTTCCTGGTTTCCCTCACCATTAGGTGGCTAAGTAGGGAAACCTTCCCTGAAAGGAAGTTGTTGCTATTTTCAACTCGTCAGGGTGTCATTTGAATCCACCCTGTAGCAAGTTGGTGACAGGGCAGAATTAGGGCATTCCCTGATAGAAGTTCAATTCCTGGTGCTGGTGTAGAAAACGGTGTTAGTTCTAATGATGAATCCAAGGTTCGAGGGTGAACAGCTTATGTCTGACTGACTAAAGTCCAAGTCAAGTCACTATGACAACTGTTCCAGGTGAAAAGCTCCCCTGCAAAAAAAAAGTTAGGAGTTCCTATCTCTATTAGATAAGAACTTCTTTTTATACATAAAATTTCCTCATTTCAATGTACCTATGCAAAAAAGAAACAATGCCACAGGATATTACTGGTGCATGTGGGGTTAAAAATAACAAGTTAAACAATTCCTATAACCACTTGGTTCTATCATAAACTTAGAACCTGAAAAAAACTTATCTTTTAGAATTTTCTACTAAATAAATCCCCAAAAAAGGGATGTGGAGAACTACATCTCCATAATAAAATATACAATAAAAATTATACCTATCAACAGAATGGTCTCACTCATCTATGGGTTTTGAGAAAATGAAAATAAAAAACATTTGTGTAATGATTCTCAGAGACAAAATAGAGGAGGACTGGAGGGTCCAGCTCCCGACATGAAGCTCACCACAGGGAATGTTTAGTGCAGTCACAGAAATAATTACACTGAGAACTATCATAACAAAATGTGGGAAGTAGAAAGCCTGTCTAGAGTATAGGCCAGTGTGGGGTGGGGAGGAAGGACACTTGGGATATTGGTCATGGGAATGTTGCACTGGTGTAGGATTTTATATATATAATATATATATAAAATATATATAATATAATATATGTAATTATATAATATATATTGTATATATAAAAGATAAAGCCTCCCAATTTTTACCACAGGCTGTGTTCTTTACACTGACTGTATAAAAAGAAGAGGTACAGTAAATGCACCCCATATACACATCAACCCAGGACCTTTGCCTGGTCTGTATTGTTAATTGAGGGACAAAAAAAATAGAATTATACCTATCAAGGAAATACACCTAAAGAAATATACAAAGGAAGTATACATATTTCCTTTGAGTCTTTTGAAATAGTGTGGGAGGGGACATAAGATCTGGAACAAATTTCAGCCTATAATGTGGTCTTCTGGAGTCTGAAAAAACAGCTCTCAACAGTCACAGATCTGGAAATGTCCTCAAGCTGAGGGTCTTTCAAAAGCCAAATCTAGTTGCAAGCAATAGTCCATGGTGAAGGGAGGTGGGAGAAAAGGGCCCACCAAGAGCGAATCAGCAGCAGTGGCTGTGGCAACTTCTTCCTTGGCCAACGAAGAAGGCAGTCTGGGGGGAGGCTGTCCTTTCACTTTGAGATTTGTTTGTCAGTGGGTTGGTGTAGGAGGAATGTTCCCGTTCCTGAGGAGTTAAGAACTGAGGGTGAAAAGGGTTAAATAGGAAGAAATAATAAATCTGGGGTGAAAGCGAAATACTAGAAAAGGATTTGTAATGTGTTAAGCAGGAGTGGGGGAGGAAATGGAAGGGTTACATAACAGGGGTAATGACCATATACAACATAGACATTATGAACAATACAAATGGATATTAGAGAAACATAGAGGTGACCACCACACACAAACTCACACACATATAGACATTGAAAATTGATTCATAGGTTGCAATTGAAAAATCAACTTAGGTGGAATGTATTAGAATGTTTAAAAATATATATAGTCAGCAGATCAGATGGGAAGGTTTTCCAAATCCTAGGCAAATCATCATTGGTGAGGATAAACTTTGCTGAAAAAAGTCTTCCTTGACTAGACTGTCAGAGCATTCTTAAAACAATCATAATTTTCAAGTCTAGAATACTAAATAATATGGTAATAAGAACTGTAAAAGGAGTTTACACCATGAAGTATCATCTAAATGGTCTTGAGCATCCAGGTTCCTTTCCTGAAAGCAAACTGAAAACATGGGCATAATAATATAATAATTAACTGGTTTGAATTAAAAATAAATTGCAAAAACATACTCAATGAATGAACCCTGTATCAAGAGTCTATGGCATGCAGTTGCCTATTCCAGGGATATCTCTGAGCATAGACACTAGATCATGTTAGCAGGCATAATCAAATGAAAAATGAATAAATTAGAATATTTGTGAAGACATTATTATCAAGAGCACTGTATTTGGAGTCATAATATAGCACTATAATGTTAAATTTCGGTGTCCAACCTATATCTTCAAGAACAAAATGATTAAAAGTTATTATAGACATATTAAAATTAAGACACCAAAGCATTTTACACTGAGCACTGTAGTGGGAGGCCATGGCTTCCAAATTCATTATGCACTTGTTTCTGTGGTTAAAAGCATTAGAACATTATTATAGCCATCTATAAAGAGCAGTTATTTGAACACCTACTCAATATAAATGACTGTATTCATTGCTACAGCTCTTTTTGAAGTATAAAAGAGAATATATCTGCCGGAGATTTCACAAATGAGGTGGAGATTTCTGACATTTCTTGATCATCAAATTTAAACCCATGCTGTCTTGCTGCCATTTTACAATAGGCTGTGGAATGACACTTTTTCATTTCACCAGAATGGTTTGAAACAGAGATTAAGTTGTATTCTTCAAGCTTGCCCTTGAAATTCATAGTGTACTGTGACAAGTAAAAGTTGTTTCTATTTAATTTTTAATTTTTTGGAAACCATTGTGATTTACAAAGTCCTTCATAGTGGGGCTTCAGACATACATGAATCAGGGCCAATCCCATCACCAGTGTCATTACTCCTCCACCAATATTACCTAGGTGCATCCCATACTATCTATCCCTCATGCTCCCTTAGTCTGCCAATATAACACCCATTTTAAATTTAGATTGTTAAAGTTTGTGTCTCTTGCTTGTTGTTGACTTTGGCTTGGACATTTAGTTCTGTCCTTTTTGTTTTATCTCCATCAATGCACCTAAGACCACTTGGCCCCTGGCCCCC
>PVKC010012994.1:0-23417 GCA_004027635.1 Crocidura indochinensis
TGATTGGTGCAGGATCGAGTTGAAAAATTCGTTTTGTGGCAATATTCAGACAATTTTCGTTTAGTGGCATATTGAAACATTTTTTTCGGGATATACTCGGCGTATTAAGACGACCCCGATTTTCGGTTGACTTTTTTTGGTTTCAAAAGTCATCTTATACGCCGGAAAATATGGTACTTGGTGCAGACTCCTGCAGCTGGTATTCCCATTCAAGTATGTCTGGAAGCTGTTTCTGTAAGAGAGAGTAGATTTTTGACAGACATTATTCTTGTAAACTAAATGGCTTCCATGGGAAGCTATAATGGACTTTCTAATAATGGGACTTACTCTCTAATCTGAGTGGCATGTTTTATATTCAGTGTTGTACTTTCTTTATTATTTTTATTATTATTACATTTTTTGGGGGACTACACCTAGTGCCACTCAGGGTTTACTCCTGGCTCTGCTCTCAGAAATTACTACTGGCAGCCTCCGTGGACCATATGGGATGCTGGGAATTGGCCAACCAGGTTGGCCACTTGCAAGGCAAACGTCCTACCCGCTGTGTTATCTCTCTGGCCCCAGTGTTTGAAATTATTTAACTTAAATAGTGGTTATTTCTGCATGTGGGATTGTACCTTGAAAGAATTTTTCTCAGTACAATACCTATTCTGTCCAGTTTGGTAATATACTATAGACTCAAATCTACAGAATCATTATGCCTTTGGAAATTCCAGGCACATTTTATAGGGGGAAGCTATTAGGTTTGAGTATTGTACATATTTAGACTTTAAAGTAGTAACTCCTTAAAGAAGAAAGAGTAACAAATTTAAGTGTTAAATAAACTTTTTCTTAAAATTTTTTCAATGGGCATTTTTGCTTCCATTTTATGTGCCTGAATATTTTTATTACACAGTAACACATAAATCAAAAAACTTAATCATATGAAATTTTCTTTACAGTTGTTTAAAATTAAAAAGATTTATAGATGTGAAACAAATTTGGTGGCTTGGCAGTTTGACTAAGGTTAAATTGTGGCACTGGGCCATTTCTGTTGGAGGGTTGGGGGTGTGGTGCTGGAGTGATACGTATAATTCATGCAGAAAAGAATATCACATCCCCACTCTTTCTGAGACTGCCACAGAGGTATCAGTTAGGCCCAAACTACTTGGGGAGTATCTATGGCATTATTTTCTTTTGGAGCTTGCTAGAGGAATGGGGCTGTTTTTCTGTCAGAAAATGGCAGATGTGGGCTGAGACTCCCTTAGTCCATTAACAAAATTTTTTTTGGTAGTTTGAAGATATGAAAGTGATCAGGACAGGCAGTAAGAGAGGTCTAGCATACCTCTAGGACTTGATATTCTTCTAGAAAAACAGTGATTTTTTTCCCCTAAAGCAAAATATTTTCCCCAATACTGCTGATGATCAGTAATTATTTTAGACTACATTTACTCAATTTGTGACACCAGAGAGTAATTAAATGGGCAAATACAGAGTTATAATTGTGGCTTAAAGTTGCTATGCTTTAATTTCTTGTATTAATCCTAATCTTAGTGTGTTAATATTGGCTATTTTGGTTTTTTTTTTTTGGGGGGGGGGAAGGGGCCATATCCTGCAGCACTCAGGTTATCCTGACTCTGTGCTCAGAAATTGCTCCTGACATGCTTGGAGGCTCCATATGGGATGCCAGAAATCAAACCCTGGACCATCCGGGATGGCTGTGTGTAAGGCAAATGTCCTACTGCTGTGCTATCTCTTGGGCCCCAGTATTGTCTATTTTGGACAGTTCTTCAACTTGTCTTTATTCTTTTTTTGACAGAAATTCTTGTTTGCTTGCGATTTTAAAATGGTCTTGTTTAGTATACCTAAGAAAGTGTATTCTAAAATTCAACCTTTTAAGAGTATGTGTCTAGGGTCCGGGTGGTGGCGCTGGAGGTAAGGTGCCTGCCTGCCTTGCCTGCGCTAGCCTAGGACGGACCGCGGTTCTATCCCCCGGTTCCCCATATGGTCCCCCAAGCCAGGAGCGACTTCTGAGCGCATAGCCAGGAGTAACCCCTGAGCGTCACTGGGTGTGACCCAAAAACCAAAAAAAAAAAAAAAAAGAGTATGTGTCAAACTCTCTCTCTCATCCCACCCCCCAAAAAAGTCTGGAGCAAGGTAGCACACTTTCCTTGCATGGAACTGAACCAGGTTCAATCTCCATCAGTTTCCTGAGCACTATCAGTAGTGTTCCAAGAGCAAAGATGCTTGGGAATAAGCCTCAAACATCACAAGATGTGTTTCTGAAAAAAAAAAAAGTGTCAGGCATTGCTATAGGTAGCGGTAACATGTATTGATTTAGGACATGATCTTATCTCTCTCTTGAGTATAGGACTGATTTAAAAATAGTTTCCATGTATCTTAATATATACTAAAAGCACTATATATACTATTAGTATTGTAATAAAGATAATATTTATAGTTTGTCATACCTTTCTCACATACCTATTTCCAGATATAGTTATGGTACTTTGGAGATTATGATATTTTTAGGGACCACACGTGGCAAGAGCCCAGTGGCAAGATCCCTAGTGGGATTTTGGGGGTGCATCCTATAGTTCTTGGGGATCATGTGCCTGGGATTACTTCAGTTATCAGAACCATCTCCTGGACCTTAAAATATTGGAATTAGACCCTATGGAAATTTCATATCCTGAATCTTGGAGGATAAATAAAGAAACAGGGTGAGAAGGAAGTCGGAAGGAGGCTATATGTAATTATAGGGGTTTATACTTTTTGAGGAGAAACATTACTTGATGCAGCAATAATGGGAAAAGTAAAGATATTTCTGAGTAAAATCTCATTTTTAATTCAAGAAAGAAGAAAAATACTTTTCATTGTAGTGATCTCAGAGAGGTGTTTTTCCTAACGTATTATTTGACTTGGGAAATGTAACATTACATTTTAGTAACTTTATGGTAATTTTAATAGAAATTAATATATAAAAACTGTACATAAAAAGACAATGATGTTAATAATAGACTTTATTCCTCTAGAATGATGGACAGATTTTGATTTTGGAAAGAAATGATGTGCAACAGAAGCTGGTCATGGCAATTGAAGATTTTATTCTGGAAGTAGATGAATTACCATTTACTAAACGTTTGCAAACATTACAGGTTGGAATTTAAAATATTCTAAACTCACTAAAGTTTGATTACTATTTTGAAAGATGAAATTCATATTTATTTTGATAAAGGGACAAGAAATGAAAATGTTTATTTTGAAATTTCAGGTAGTACCTATGGAAAAGTTTCTATGTTACAAGTTTTTAAAAAATTAAATTTTATATAATTGTATAAATTTTTATTAAATTGTAATATAATTGTCCATGAATTAAAATTGTGTATTAATACCATGCTTATATATAATGTAATGTGTCAATGAATTATTTGATAGGGTACATGAACATTACTTGAACATTATTTTATCAAGTAATGCATTAAAACATTGCATTACCAAAAAAAGAAAACTAAACAAAACAAAAAAACATTGCATTACCAAGTAGGCATACAAGGTAAAATGCTCAAATCTGCATTTGGTTTTTTTTATCCTCAGCTCTGAGTTGGCAGCCAAATCTTCATTATTTTCTTTTATTTTTAAATAGACATACAGTGTTCCAGAACCAATACCACCATCAATGTCAACCCTCCTCTACCAATGTTTCCAGTCCATCTCGTGCCACCAACCTGCACCCCAGCCTATTGTTAAAATGGGATAATTTTTAAGTTTGATTGTTAAAATTTGGGTCTCATGATCTCATTGTATTTACTCTGTGGCTTGGATATTTAGTCCAGTCCTTTATTAACCCACCAAAACACCAGATTCACTTTGACTCTATCTTCTGACATTTCACATTTGTCTTTCTCCTCCTCCATTCAGTTTATTTTCTTGTCCTCACTATAGTTTAGGGCCAAGAGTGTTCTTGACAACCCCAATTTAAACCTTTGTATTCTTTCATGTAGTTATTTTAAATGACATATAAATACTATCATCCTGTATTTTCCTTCTGGCTTCATTTAATATAATATCTTCCAGTTCCATCCATGTTGCAGCAAATTGCATGACTGCATCCTTCCTCACAGCTGTTGTATATATGTACCATATCTTCATGCTCCACTCATATGTTAAAGTCCTAATTCTTTAGTTTGAGATCCCATGGGCACCTGTTGTATTAATTATTAATTATAAAGCCCTAGTGTTGTGGGGTGGAACCTTTCTCAGCTCGGCCCCGTGCCTGCAGCCCCATTAGCTAGAACTAGGGGATATGGTGTGACTTGGGACTTTTGGTGTAGGAACATCAGAGCTACCTGGTGGTACTCAGAGGCTATCAGGGTTATAACCTGCAATGTTCAGGAAGTCTTATCATGCTGGGAATCAAACTGGGATTGGGTGCATGCACTCTCAAACTCCTCAAATCATAAGCTTTATGTACTATTTTTTCGGCCATACCTGACTGTACTTAGGGCTTACTCCTGACTGGGAGCAACCTGGCTCTTGGGTACATTAACCTACATAAGTCATTGTTGCTATAGATTGGCCTTATGTCATGACTCCAGTCAGATTTGGGTGAACCTGAAATAGACCTCAGTGTCATGTCACACTGAGGTCCTCCAGTCCTAACGGTACATTTATTAGAATTTGTAACAAAATATGTCCTAAAGGACAGATTCAGACCTAAAAGTAGAAAATCTAATAAATAATCAAGATTTAATCCATCTATGTGCCATTTTTTTTCTTAGCAACTCTGAGATGGACTTTGTAGCATTAAGGATGGAAAAACATAATTGGCTGGAGAGTTGTAGTTTGGACCATGTGACAACCCTTTCCTTGAGAAATTATTTTGTATTTTAATCAAGATGTGTGTGCTTGTGTTTATGTTGTGTTTGTGTGTTTTATGCCATACCTGGTTATTCTCAGGAGTTATTCCTGGCTCTACAGTCAGGAATTACTCTTGGTGGTGTCAAGGGGAACACCTGGGATGTTAAGGATTGAACCTGGATTTGGCTGCATTCAAAGCAAGTACCCTATATACTGTCGATATGGTTTATATGTGAATGGCCTATAATGGCTATCTGTGAATCTGGCCCCTGAGCCAAAATACTTTTGTATAAGGACTATAGGCTTAGTTATAGCTGGATATTGAAAAACTGTATATTGAGCTCTCCTTTACTGACTGACTCCTTATTATAGTAGTTATTATTACCATACTACTACCACTAATAACTACTTGTTATAGCAGTTATTACTATTATTATCATTACTAAAATATACCCTATGACATTTCTATTTTCTGTATATGCAGAGAATGAATAACTATGTTTTCTCAATGAGATATACCCATTTATCCTCCTGATAAACATATTTTTTTTCTTAAAAATTTCCAATCAAAGAACCCCTCTCCAAACAAATGCTAAATCTGTAGGCTCTTATGTCACCCTAATTCATTCTAGCATAAAATTCAGAGCTTAATCCTCTTACCTTTTAGAAGAGGGATTTACTTTACATTTGATGATACTTGGCCAACCAGGCCAGTGGTTGAATGCTAAGGCTCAGTTACTTGGGCCTCCAAGTCCTAGGGACATCAGAGCCACACTTGGTGGTGTTTGGAGATTCCAAGTCCCTGATTCTCAGGGACTACATGATGCTAGAAATCAAACTTGTGGCTCTGTTTATGGGAGGTATGTGTCCTTTACTCATGTGCTCCTTAATCTCTCTCCATCTTCATTTTGAAAATTGCCCTATAGTTTATGTTGGTCAAACACTGTCCTACTCATGGACTACTTACTACTCAGCTATTACAAATGAACTCATGCTTTTCCTGACCACATGGATAGGACTTGAGGTAATTTTCTAGTGAGAAAATTTGTTGCCTCCAAGTCATGAAACAATTGAATAAGAAAGAAGTTTAGAAAAGAATTTTAGGGGGCCAGAGCAATAGCAGTGTTTGCCTTGCACGTGGCCAACATGACCCTGATTCCAATCTGGCATTCCATATGGTCCTCTGAGACTGCCAGGAACAACTTCTGAACATTGCCAGTGAGACCCAAAAGAAAAAACAACAAAACAAAAAGATTTTGACATATACAAAATTTTAACTTAAAATTTAATGTTCTACTGTTCTGTGATATTTTTGGTATAACATTGCACTGTAATATATCATCTCAAGTTCTATCCATTTATGAGTGGGCAAAAGTTTTTCTTTTTTTTTTTTTGAGTGCTAGGGGTACATCTAGCTATGCTGAGGGCTTGTTCCTGGAACTGTGCTCTGGAATCACTCCTGACAGTTTTGGGGGACCATGTGAGTGCCAGGGATTGAAACTGGGTCATCTGCATGCAAGGCAAGCATCTTAATGCTGTGCTATCTCTTCAGCCCTATGAGTTTTATTTATTTAATTTGGTTTTACGGCCTCATCAGGCACAGTGCTCAGGACTTCTGTTTCTGTGCTTAGGCGGTCATTCCTGGTGTGCTCAGGGGACCATATGTAGTGCCAAGGGTCAAATATTGGTTGGCTTTGTGCAGGACAAGTGCCCTCTCCGCTGTACTATCTCTTTGACCACAGTTTTTCTTTGAATAACTGAGTAGTAATATATCTATTTATATTATAATTTTCTTTGATGGGCATTTAGGATGAGATTATATTTTGGCTATTGTGAATAATGCATATTTTAATGTACAGATGCTTATAGTTCTTTGAATTTATTTTATATCCTTTGAATAGTATATTGGATATTTATATTTTAATCAAAATGTTAATTTTTTATATACTTTGAAATGAGTATAATCCTTGACAACTCTAACACTTACCTTCTAATCACACTGATTCCACAATGGTTAAACACTTATTTTATGGGGCCTGAGAGGTGGCGCTAGAGGTAAGGTGTCTGCCTTGCAAGCACTAGCGTAGGATGGGCTGCAGTTTGGTCCCCTGGCATCCCATATGGTCCCTCCCAAGCCAGGAGCGGTTTATGAGCACATAGCGGAGTAACCCCTGAGCGTCAAATGGGTGTGGCTAAAAAACAAACAACAAAAAAACCCCAAACACTTATTTTACATATTGCACATATTATGTGCTATGCTTTAAATAAAGATAGAGAAAAGAAAGTTGTTAATACAATCGCAATAAAAATAAATTTACAGTACTCTATTTATTGGTAACTCAAATTTGCATGTCTTTTTATAGTAAAATTAGTAGATCTATACGGTTCATACCCTATTTTAAGTATCAACTAAATTATTATTCTTTTTAATGAACTGTAACTACTATAGTTCAAATAAATCACCTTCTTGATAGTTTTATGTCTGTGCAGTTATGCAATATTTTTTTCCAGTTATGCAATATTTTACTTATAAAATTATCAGAGATAGGAATTTATCATATTTTCTTTGATCCTAATACTGTGCTTGCATCTTAATACAAAATTACTAAGCTTTTTCCCCCCTCACAAAGTTACTAAACTTTATTACTAAACATAAATATATTTATGCAGGATCTGTCAGTGTCTTTAAAAGCAGTATATGGACAGGCCAAAGAAAGGACATACTCTGAAGAAATGCTTACAAAATTTTATGATTGGAAGTGTGATAAAAAACAGGAATTCACCAATGTCAGAAATGATACAGATATTTCTCTACAGCACCTTAAGACATGGTTCCAGAATGCCTTAAAGGTAATAAGAGCTCTTATGTAGCAGAATTGTATTACAAACCAGTTATTATTCTAAAAGAAATTTCCAAACTATTCTAAAAGAAAATTCCCATTTCTAGAGGTGGGGACAGAGAATGAACAAAAACATGGACTAAAAAGATAATGTGGTACTTGTATGTCTGGGGAACAATGTTTGAGAATTTAAGCCTATTCCACTGATCTGAAGGTCTGTCTTTATTCCAATACCATGCTGTTTTGATAACTATTGCTTTGTAGTACAGTTTAAAGTTGGGAAAAGTAATGCCTCCCATTTTCCTTTTCCCTAGGAGTGCTTTAGCTATTCTAGGGTGTTTATTGTTCCAGATGAACTTCATAAGTGTTTGATCCACTTCTTTGAAGAATGTCATGGGTATCTTTATAGGAATCGCATTAAATCTGTATAATGCTTTGGGGAGTATTGTCATTTTAATGATGTTAATCCTGCCAATCCATGAGCAGGGTATGTGTTTTCATATGTGTACCTAATTTAGATATGTGTACCTAATTTTTGACAAAGGAGCAAGAAATCCTAAGTGGAGCAGGGAAAACCTCTTCAACAAGTGGTGCTGGCAGAACTGGTTAGCCACTTGCAAAAAAGCGAACATAGTTAACATCATGTACGAAGGTAAAATCCAAATGGATTAAAGACCTCAATATCAGACCTGATACCATAACGTATATAGAACAACATGTCGGTAAAACACTGCATGACATTGAGATGAAAGGCATCTTCAAGGAGGAAACTACACTTTCCAAACAAGTGGAAGCAGAGATCAACAAATGGGAATACATTAAACTGAGAAGCTTCTGCACCTCAAAAGAAATAGTTGCCCAGGATACAAGAGTCACCCACTGACTGGGAGAAACTATTCACCCAACACCCATCAGATAAGGGGCTAATATCCAAAATATACAGGGCACTGACAGAAAAAAGCATCTAATCCCATCAAAAAATGGGGAGAAGAAATGAACAGGCACTTTGATAAAAAAGAAATACAAATGGTCAAAAGGCACATGAAAAAATGCTCCTCATCACTAATCATCAGGGAGATGCAAATCAAAACAACGATGAGATATCACCTCACACCACAGAGATTGGCGCACATCACAAAGAATGAGAAAAATCAGTCTTGGTGGGGATGTGGAGAGAAAGGAACTCTTATCCACTGCTGGTGGGAATGCCGTCTGGTTCAACCTCTATGGAAAGCGATATGGAGATTTCTCCAAAACCTGGAAATTGAGCTCCCATTCAACCCAGCTATTCAACTCCTAGGGATATATCCTAAGAACACAAGAATGCAATACAAAAATCCCTTCCTCACACCTATATTTATTGCAGCTCTATTCACAATAGCCAGGCTCTGGAAATAACCAAAATGCCCTTCAACAGATGAATGGCTAAAGAAACTGTGGTACATATACACAATGGAATATTATGCAGCTGTCAGGGGAGATGAAGTCATGAAATTTTCCTATACATGGATGTACATGGAATCTACCATGCTGAGTGAAATAAGTCAGAGGGAGAGAGAGACGCAGAATAGTCTCACTCATCTATGGGTTCTGAGAAAAATAAAAGTTATTTTTGCACCAATCCTCAGAGACAATGGGAGGAGGGCTGGAACTTCAGCTCACTTCATGAAGCTCACCACAAAGAGTGATGAGTGCAGTTGTAGAAACAAATACACAGAGAACTACCCTAATCATGTGAAGGAATGAGGGCACTGGAAAACCTGTCTGGAGTACAGGTGGGGGTGAGTTGGAAGGGAGGGAGATTTGGGACATTGGTGGTGGGAATGTTGCACTGGTGAAGGGGGTGTTCCAAAGAATAAAAAATACAAAAAAAAAAGATAATGTGATTATTTCTAACTGGCATGGAGGAATGAAGAAATTACCTATTTATAATTGGGAAATAGGTGAAACTTTAATAAAATTGTAGGCATTAGATAATATCCCTGGAGTGTAAAGTATAACAAATACTTTATGATGAGAGAGATAAGGTATGTCTATCTATACCCTTGTGCTATAAAGCAGTGGTTTTCAGCCACTGGTTTTTGGATCAGTGCCAATACATGATAGTTAAAGGTTGAAAGACACACTTAAGACACTTAAGAGAGTTTTAGAATCTTTTTTCTCTTTTTAGGTCTCTCTTTATCCAGACATCAAATTTAATTTTTAAAAATTGTAGGGGCCCGGGGCCAGGCAGTGGCACTGGAGGTAAGGTGCCTACCTTACCGCCCTAGCCTTGGATGGACCTTGGTTCGATCCCCCGTGCCCCATATGATCCCCCAGGCCAGGGGCGACTTCTGAACGCATAGCCAGGAGTAATCCCTGAGTGTCACTGGGTGTGGCCCAAAAACCAAAAAAAAAAAATTGTAGGGGCCCGAGCAGTGGTACAGAGTGGTAAGGTGTCTATCTTGCCAGCACTAACTTAGGACAGACTGCGGTAAGATCTGCGGTGTCCCATATGGCAGGGGTCTCAAACTCGCGGCCTGCAGGCTGTTTGCAGCCATCCGTATAACATTTTGTGGCCCTGCCCTAGAGGAATCTTTTTTGTTTTGTTTTGTTTTAGTTGTTTGGGTCACACCCCCAATGTTCAAGGCTTACTACTGACTTTGCACTCAAGGATCACCCCGACTTTGCCTCCTGCGGCCCCCAGGTAAATTGAGTTTGAGACCCCTGCCATATGGTCTCCCCAGCCAGGAGTGATTTTTGAGCACATAGCCAAGAGTTAACCCTTAACATCACCAGGTGTGGCCCCAAAATATTTTTACCACTTTGTTGATGGACTGTGAGTTACAGTACTGTTAATTATGCTTTTTATGAATGTATCATGCCAGTTATCATTGTCTGCTTCCCTTTACCAGTGTCCTAAGGACCCTAGAACTCACGTTTTGTGTGAGTTTTCTTCTCTAGTCAAATATGTAAATTTGATTACCTTGGTCATTGTTTCTTTGCTATGTTTCTTTATATCTCATATAAGGTATATTTAAAAAATTAATTGAAAGGGACTGAAGCAATAGCACTGCAGTAGGAACTTTGCCTTGCATGTAGCTGATCAGGACAGCTGATTAGGTTCAATCCCTGGTATCCCGTATGGTCCTTGAGCTGGCCAGGAGTGATTTCTGAGTGTCTATCCAGGGGTAATCTCTGAGTGCTGCTGGGTGAGACCTACTTCAATTAAAGTAAATACATCACATAGTTGGCAATGTTATCATGAAACTTTTGTTTCCAGATAAGTGAAAGCAAAATTATTGAAAAAAAAGGAAAAATCCCAAAAAGAATGAGAAGAAAGTTAAAAAAAGGAAAAATGTACAGTAGCAATCACATTTGTGAAAATTATTGTATCTCTAATGAAGTCATTAATACAATGGAAGAAGGTTTAATAACTCTTTTTAGCTGTCCTTTTATGTCAATTTGGTGTATTCCTATAGAAATGACAGAATAGATTCAAAGCACTATTATTTATAGTACAACTTTTATTTATTTTTTTAAACTTGATTGATTGACTTCAGTGGTGCTTAGGGTGGCTCTACACCCAGAAATCTCCCCTGGCTGGCTTGGGGCCCATATGGCATGCTGGGAATCAAACCGGGTACTCCCTGGGTCGGTCGCATGCAAGGCAAACCAAATGCCCTGCTGCTGTGCTATCTCTTTGGCCCTGATACTACAACTTTTAGAGACATGTACCCAGCTGCCAGGCCTCCTGGAAGAAGGAAGATAAGGAGAGTAAGGGAATGTTTGTATTCGCTCCAAAAAGCTCTGGTAATAGAAGCCCCAAAAGCAACTTACCTGAAGTGAGGTCAAATTGGTGTCCCTGAAGGGAAAGGTAGACGGTTCAATGCTAAGGCAGGGCCATCTGGGAAACAGTGATTCAGGGTGGAGGCAGAATGAGTGGCTAAAGCATAGGGTTTGGCTCCCCTCCCTGTGAGATGGCCAGCTTTCTGCTGTGTGGGCTGAAGTCATGACCTTTCATGGCTTGATTTACATCATTTGAGAAGAGTGTGTCTATGGAGCAGGCCTAGTTTGATTATGTGACTATGCTTGTGGGCATGGTTACAGCTGCCAGGCTTCCAGGAAGGAAGAAGATATGGAAAAGGTTGCCCACACTTGCTCGAATAAGTGCTGGTGATATCAGCCTAAAAATCACCATACTTGAAGTTTAGTCAGATTGGTTTTCCCAAAGAGATTTGTAGAGGATTAGTGATGAGGCAGGCTGTCTCATGGTGATTCTGGATGATGAATGAATGAGGGAAGTAGAAGCCTGTCTAGAGTATAGACAGGGTGGAGTGGAGAGGAGGGAGAACTGTGACATTGGTGATGGGTATGTTGCAATGTTGAAGGGTGGTATTCTTTGCATGACTGAAACCCAACTACAATCATATTTGTAATCAAGCTGTTT
The DNA here is from genome assembly GCA_004027635.1 of Crocidura indochinensis. Taxonomy (NCBI): domain Eukaryota; kingdom Metazoa; phylum Chordata; class Mammalia; order Eulipotyphla; family Soricidae; genus Crocidura; species Crocidura indochinensis. Next base: position 12,109 of record PVKC010012994.1, read on the forward strand.
AAATAAAGATATTAAAAAAAGAAAGGTAGATTATTTAAAAGGAATTTTTTTACTATGGAAATGGGTGAAACCTACACACATGCTGAACTTCTACCATTTTATAAATTGTAAATCAATGACAATCTGAAGTTGTTTTTCAAAAAAATTCTCTATAGGTATGTAAATTAAAAATTAGTATGAATAATTTTATTCTAATACATTTCAAATCAGTATGGAATAGATAAATTCAACAAGTTTGTGACTTAGTAAAAATAAGTAGAGGAGAATTAAGGAAAATTGACAGGAAAATCTGAATAGAATGTAAGGTATAGAAGTTTTATTTTAAAAAGTGATATTGTCCTTATGTTAAGAAATATTATAGTGCTTATGTATAGTGCTTATTATAACATATTGTAATAAAATACATATATATCTAAAAATCACTTGAATAGACAGAATATTAATATATAAACATTTATTGTTAGGAAAAATAAAACCCATTATAAAACTAGGACTTTATTTAGTTAAGGTCAACCATATGTGCCATGATGATGGCTGTGCTCAGTGACAAAGTGCTGAGAAGTTTATCTTGTCTTTGAAAAAAGCTCCTTTAACATTTCTTGCAACCTAGTTTCAAGGGCATGAATTCTCTAAGCTATTGCCCATCCACGAAGCTCTGGTGTCAGATGTTCCTTCAACTCTGAATGCTAATCTAGCTGGATAGCATATTCTTGGTGAGGAAGATTTTTATTTATTTATTTATTTTGATATGAACTTCTGGCCTCTTGAATCTTGGGTGCTATTCTCAACTTTAGAACATTAGTTTTCTTTTTTCTGTTTGTTTTGTTTTTGGACCATACCCAACACTCAGAAGTTATTACTGGCTCTTCACTCAGGAATTATACCTGACATTGCTCTGGGGACCACTAAGGCTGCCAGGGCTTAAACCTAGTTTAGACATGTGCAAGGCAAACACCCTACACACTATGCTCACTACAGCCTCTCTTGTATCTTTTATTTCCCCATTTTGGCCAGGCACAGCTTAAAATCTCAGATATAAGGACATAGTAAATCTATAGGTTAAAATTCTAGTCACAAGAATATAGTGGATCCTAATTAAATTAACTGAGATTTGTTCTTACTTTTAAAATGAGGCTTTTGATTTATCTGTGGAAGAATCACTGACTCCTGAGGATACAATTAATAATATTGATGAACTCCTAGAGAAAACTGAGTCAAGTATCTGCAAAGAGCTGGAGCTATCTTTGACTGTGAGTGTTAATATTCTTTATTGCTTCTTGAAGCAATATGGTTTCTTTTAGTAGAGAGTATTAAAACTTACTTAATATCCTTTTAGAATATTATTTGAAAGCTTAGGAACTGTCATATTATAATCCAAACAAAGGCAATGTTTTATTATTCACTGCATGGTCTTTAAATAAATAGTATATTTTTACTGGAAAGTTATTTTAATCTGGAATCTTAACTTTTAAAATAATATAATTTGATTTCTTTTGGTTTTTTGCTTTTTGGGCCACATCCGGTGTCATTCATGGGTTATGTAAGGTTTGCAGTCAGAAATTGCTCCTAGCAGTATTTTGGGACCATATAGGATGCTGAGGATCCAACTTTGGACTGTCCTGTCTCCTTGGCAAATGGCCTACTCCAGCCCTATAATCTGATTCTTTTTTTTGTTTTTGTTTTTGTTTTTTTGGGCCACACCCAGCGGCGCTCAGGGGTTACTCCTGGCTGTCTGCTCAGAAATAGCTCCTGGCAGGCACGGGGGACCATATGGGACACCAGGATTCGAACCAACCACCTTTGGTCCTGGACCGGCTGCTTGCAAGGCAAACACCGCTGTGCTATCTCTCCGGGCCCTATAATCTGATTCTTAAACTTAGCCTACCCAGGAACTAAGACTTAGGAAGTTGTGAAAACAACATCAGCAGTGTTTTTGGTTTATTTTGTAATATGAATATTGTTCATTAGGACTATCTCATTATTACTTAACTGTTTATCAACATGGAATTTTGGTTAAGGTTTATTTTACTTTTTTTTACTTCTATTATTTTAGCCATATTGGTACATATATTAATACATATTAGTAAATATGTATTAACATTTACATTTTCCTATTGTTATTGTCCATGATCAAGTTTTTCTTTTTTCGGACTCAATTTTAGAAGTACTTATTGATACATGATTTGGAATATAAAGTGCTATTTTCTCCCCCAAGAGTAAACATTTTATCTTTATTTGTTTACTTATTTGGTTTTTGGGCCATACCCGGTGGTGCTCAGGGATTACTTCTGGCTCTGTGCTCAGGAATTGCTCCTGGCAGGCTCAGAAGACCGAACGCGTTGATGGAAATTGAACTCGAGTCTGTCCCAGGTTGGCTATATGAAAGGCAAACACCCTACTTCTGTGCTATTTCTTCTGGTCACATTTTATATATGGAGAAATTCATGCTGTGAACTTTCAGCTACATAAGCAAAATGTTACATATCCCCTAACCTAGAAATAAATAAGGGTATAAAAATTTAAATCATGATACTATATTGTCTATATAATATAGTTCTTCTATTTACTATTATAATATCCACAGTTTCCATTAATGTTCTATTTCAGCTTTAATAATAATAGCATAATAGGATAAACTTTTCTGCATAAACATCTTTGACATTAATCTCCTCTGTCTAGGAAAGGATTTATGTTTAAAAAATATTTTGATACCTGGGGCAATAGTACAGTGTTTGTCTTATGTTGTCCTAGCTGGGTTTGATCCCTGGTATCTTATATGGTTTCCCCTGAGCCCTTCAGGAGTAATCCCTGAATGCAGAACGAGGAGTAATCCTTAAGTTTTGCTAGGTATGGCCTAAAAATAAACAAACAAAAAAAATGGAAATGAATATAAAACTTATTTATCTGTTGAGGAAGGGTCCTCTCCAGTGTACTCAGAGGGTTCTTGAGGCCATTCCTGGTGATACTTGATATTTAACTTGGCAGTGAAGGTTCAGGGCCTCAGAGCTCATGCCTGGAAATGTAGTGTTGCTCAGTCAAGACAAAACTCCTTAGTCATTGTACTATCACTAATCTGAGAGATGTCATTCTTCAGTTGTCCATCTCCTGGTAGCAACCCAAGATTCCAAGAAAAGATAACTCAGTAAAGAAAGATGGTATACACAAACCAGTGAATACTTCTCAGCTATAAGAAAAGATGAAGCCTTGCAATTTGCCATATCATGGATGGAATTACAGGGTAATTCAGTCTGAGTGGTGCTAGCCTTGTTTACTTTTGAACCGTGTGCATTGCCAAGCACATCTCTTAGGTCACTGTTAAAGAGCAAAATACTTACATTTTCTTCAATATATTTTATGATTTCTTGTTTTACATCCTAGGTTTTAGAATATGTAAAATTAATGGTAGTGTAAGGTTTTAGATAATAGCCTCATTTAATTTGTTTGCAGGTAGAGTATTTTATAAAGGTATAAAATTGAAGTTTATTGTTATTGAAGTTCATACTAATTTGCCTTATCCTTTTTATATAATTCCATGTATTTTATTTCTTTTAGGAGCAAGGTGATACAGACAAGGAAATCATTTTAAATACATATAGTCAAGTATTAGGAAAGATCCAATCAGAGGAAAGGCAAATCGCTGCTGTACATTCCAAGTATGAGGACAGTATTGAGGTTTGATTATGCTTTTTTTATTGTTCTTATATTTTGATTCTTTTATTTCTTAATACTTGAACTTTTCTCAAGTACTTTAATTTCTAATGAATAGGCAGTTGAAAATTTCTATATTTATTATTAGATTGTAAATGAAATATACTCTATTGTAAATGGCCATTTTATTGATATGAATATTTGAGTTTTTATTGTACTAAATCTTTGATTTTCCTGGTTTTCAAAACATAATTTCCCTTATTTTCTTTCTCTTGTTTAGGAGGTATACATTTTTTAACAATTATTATTATAATTTTTTTTTGTGGAACAACTAATCAATGATTTAATTTACTTTAGGGAGAAACAAATACTGAATTAAATTTACCAGAAAAAACTAAAACAACATTAACTAATTGGGCATTAATTTAAAAAAATTTTTTTTATTGTGTCTAATGTGAATTCCAAGTCATTATTAGGTTTTTTTTTTTTTTTTTTCGTTTGTTTGGGCTACACCCGGCTGTGCTCAGGGGTTACTCCTGGTTATCTGCTCAGAAATAGCTCTTGGCAGGCTCGGGGGACCATATGGGACACTGGGATTTGAACCAACCACCTTTGGTCCTGGATTGGCTGCTTGCAAGGCAGACACTGCTGTGCTATTTCTCCGCCCCATTCTTAGTTATATTTAAGGTACTAAAATGACAGTGAATTAGGGCCATACCCACTACCAGTATTGTCATCATCCACCCCTGTTCCCACCATACATCCCATACCTCCTCCCTTTGGACTGCTAGTATGGCCAGTTCCTTTTGTAAATAATTTGATGTAGATTGGGTATCTTGATTCTGTTGCTGATGACTTTTGGTTCGGTGTCTGGGTCTGATCATTTTTTATTTCCATCAACAAATACTATTTTATAATTTTTTTCCTACTTGATTCATTTTCTGAAGAGCCACTGCAAATGGCATGATTTCCTTTGTAACCTGTGTTTTAGAAATAGTTTATCCTGTGATGACAGTTCTTCTAGTGGATTTCCACCTTTTATACATGCAAACTAATTGTTGAAAACCAGTGTTATGTACTGTACTTTTGCATGACCAAACCATCATCCCTAGTACACTACTAGGACATTATTTATCTCTGCTTCCACTTGTTTGGACAGTGCTGTTTCCTCCTTGAAGATGCTTTTAATTCAATGTCCTAGAATGTTTTGCCTACGTTTTCTTCTATATGCCTTATAGTTTCGGGTTTGATATCAAGGTTCTTACTCCATTTTAATTTGATCTTTGTGCATAGTTTAGATAGAGGTTCAAGTTTGTTTTTTGGCATGTGGCTGACCAGTTGTCTCAACACCACTTGTTGAAGAAACTTTCCTTGCTCTGTTTTCATTTCTTGCCCCTTTATCAAAGATCAAAGATTAATTCATTGTATATCTTAGGGTCTTTCTGTGAATATTCAATTCTATTCCATTGTTCTGAGAGTTGGTCCTTATTCCACTACCATGCTGCTTTAATGATGATTTAGTACAATTTAAAGTTGAGGAACGTGATGGCCCCATCTTCTTTATTCTCAGGGTAGCTTTTGCTATTCTTGGGTGTTTATTGTTCAAGTTGATTTCAGGAGTGTTTGATACACTTTTTTGAAGTCATGGGTCTCCTTAGAAGGATTGCATTGACTCATTACAATGCTATGGGGCAAAGTATTGTCATTTTAATGATATTAATTCTCCCAATCCATGAGCAGGGCATATATCATTATTTCCTTGTGTCCTCTTTTATTTCTTGAAGCAATGTTTTATAGTTTTCTATGTATATATAGGCCCTTCACTTCTTTATTTAACTTAAGTTGAATTTCTGTGGTGTTATTTTGAATGGGATTTTTTAAAATAATTTTTTATTTTGACCAAATTAGATTACATTACAAATCTTTCACAGTAATAATTTAGGTACATAGTGACATTGAATCAGGGCATTTCCACTGTCACACCACCCCCATCATCCTTCGTAACCTTACCTAATGGCAAGACCAGCCCATTTCTGGGAGGGGTCATTGATAGGTAACTAAAGGATTGCCTCATGGGTGGGGTGTAAAGGGGAGCCAGAGGGATTCAGTGGAAGATGGAAAAAGGAGCAGGAGGAGACATGGCAGAAAGAGGTTGAGATGACAGGGCAGCTGAAGAGAGCATGCTTAAATAGGTTTAAGATTAGGGCCCGGGAGATAGCATGGAGGTAAGGCGTTTGCCTTTCATGCAAAAGGTCATCGGTTCGAATCCTGGTGCCCCATATGGTCCCCCGTGCCTGCCAGGAGCAATTTCTGAGCATGGAGCCAAGAGTGACCCCTGAGCACTGCCGGGTGTGACCCAAAAACCAATAAATAAATAAATAAATAAATAAATAAATAAATAAAAAGATTATAGGCCACACATGTTGGCCAAGCCCTTAATAAAGTTGATGTCTCCTGAAGCCTGATTGCTTTGAGTCTTTTCCTCGAGTCTTTTCCTGAAGTATCCTGAACCCTCAGACCTGCCAGCTGGAGGGAGTTGCAGGTGCCTGGCCAGGGCCGGCAGAGACAGGCCTCATCCTCCATCCATCTTACCATCATCCACCTCCATCTAGGACTCAGTAATTAATATGTTGCCCTCGCTCCATCCCTATTCCCAGCATGCATCCAATATCCCCCTCCTTTGCTTCCTGGAATGCTAGTATAAGTGGTCCCCTTTGTGTCTAGCTTGTTGTAGATTGGATATCATTCTGTTGTATGTAGCTTTGGTGTTTAAGACTGATCATTTTTTATTTCTACTCAATATTCATACGACTGTTTGGTCTTGGTACTCTCCATTATTTCTCCCTCAATTTATGAGGCAGAACAAGATGGTTCAAGTTATGTGGTTTTGTTTGAAGCAAAGAAAGGGCAAAAATCAAATAATCAAAAAACGGAAAACGGGAGGAGTCCTGCTAGAGGCTAAGAAAGCAAAAAAGGAAGAAAAGCATACCAATACAAAACAAGCAAACAAACAAAAAACCCAAAAAGCACCACAGCAATAAGGTCAACAGCCAAACAATAACCATGGTCCCAAAATAAAAGCAAACAACAAATAAAAAAAAACCAACAACAATAACAAACAATTTTAATTTGTGCTTTTTTTTTCTTTTTTTGCATAGGCAGAGAAATATTGGGGAAATTAGAAAGGGAATTCCCTTGGCCTAAGAGATACAGGGTTTCTCCATCCTTGAAGTATACTGTCATGGGAATAACTACAGGCTCCGTACATGCTCTTTTAGGGTTCTTTGTGGTGTCTGGAAACTTTCCATTTAGTTGTGAATGATAAAATCAGGCCTCTGTAACTAGAGATCTTGGTATTTGCACAAGTCATAGGATAGACTGACCCTAGGATGGAGTCTTTCTTTACGGTTCTAGAAGTTCTGTTCCATCACTGTTGTTTTAAATCAGTCTTTTGTAGTTGGTGGTCTTGGTTTGTGCACCGATCCTAGGGGGAAACCTAGGATAGAGTCTTTCATTATGTTTCCAGAAGTTCTGCTCAGTTGCAGTTGTTTCAGTCAGATCTCTTGAATTAGTCATCTTGATTGTTGTACAGATCACAGGCCAAAGCCTAGACTAGGGTCTTTTTTATTGTTTTCAAGATAAGTTTTGCCCAGTCATGGTTGTCACTATCAGTCTTCTGTAGTTAGCGATCTTGGCTTTTGTATAGATCAAAGGACGATGTGTCTTCTGAAATTAACTTATTGTTAGGTGGTGAGATAAGACAACCTGCTCTTAGATCAAGTTGTTGCCATTCCCTCATTGTCAAAATGTTATATCAAAACAGGCACATATTGGTGTCTGAGCAGTATTAAGGATAATGTCCCAGAGGGAGTTTGGTTCCTGGAGCTGTTGTGGAGAACTGTGTCGGTTCTATGACTAGATCTAGGGTTCGGGGTTGGACAGTCGCTGTCTAACCACATAGAGTCTGAATTGGGGCCACATGACATATGTTTAAGGTGGGAGGTACCTCTGTATTGTAAAATGTATGAGTTCTTATCCCTAGTAGATAAGAGCTTGTTTCTATATATAAAATTTCCCATGTTTTAGTATGCCTTTGCAAAAAGAAATGGTGTTCTATTATATTGCTAGTGTGTTTGGGGGTGAGAGTGTCAGGATCCATCATCTTTGTGCCCTAATTTTGACCTGAGCTTATATCCCAGGCAAGACTTTTTCTTGTAGGTTTTTGTACCAAGCAGAACCAAAATAGGTGTAGTTAAGGAAGAGAAGAAAACAAAAGCAAGACTATATATATAGTATATATATACACACATACATATATATATATAAAGAAAAATTAATTTGTTTATATTTAACAAATATTTTAAAAATGTCTATTTATAATTATTTATAAGAAGGCCATTGATTTTTGTGCATTAATTTTGTAGCCTGCCACTTTTCTATATGAATCTATTGCTTCTAGGAGTTTTTTGGTAGAGTCTTTACGGTTTTATAAGTATAGTATCATGCCATCTGCAAACAGTGAGAGCTTGACTTCTTCCTTTCCTATGTGGGAGCTCAAGATACCTTTTTTCTTGCCTAATTGCTATTGCAAGTATTTCCAATAGTATGTTAAATAGGAATGGCGAGATGGAACAGCCTTGTCTTGTACAAGATTTTAGAGGAAAGGCTTTTAGTTTGTCTCCACTGAGTATAATATTAGCCATTGTCTTGTAGTAGATGACCTTGAGTATATTGAGTAAAATACCTTCCATTCACATCTTATCATGAATGGGCATTGGACCTTATCAAATGTTTTCTCTGTATCTATTGATATGATCATATGGTTTTTATTTTTCTTTTTGTTGGTATGGTGTATTATGTTGATTGATTTATATATGTTAAACAAATCTTGCATCTCTGGAATGAAACATACTTGGCCATGGTATATGACTTTTCTTTTTGTTTGTTTGTTTGTTTGTTTTTGGGTCATATCTGGCAGTGCTCAGGGATTACTCCTTGCTCTACGCTCAGAAATTGTTCCTGGCAGGCTCTGGGGACCATATGGGATACCGGGATTCGAACCACCGACCTTCTGCATGCAAGGCAAATGCTTTACCCCCATGCTATCTCTCCGGCCCATGACTTTTCTTGATGAGGCATTGGATCCTATTTGCTAGAATTTTGTTGAAGATCTTTGTCTGTAGCTTTTTTTTTTTTTTTTGCAGCTTCTCTGCTTTTGGTATAAGGGTGATGTTAGCTTTATAAAAACTATTTGGGGGCATGTTTCTTTTTTTTTTTCAGTTTCCTGGAACAGCCTGAAAGGATTGGTGGTAGGTCCTCTGGAAAGGTTTGAAAGAATTTATTAATGAATCCATCTGGGTCTGGGCTTTTGTTTTGGAGCAGATTTTTGATTACCATTATAATTTCCTCAATAGTGATGGGTCTGTTTAGATATGCTAGATCGGGGCCCGGGAAATAGCATGGAGGTAAGGCGTTTGCCTTTCATGCAAAAGGTCATCAGTTCGAATCCCGGTGCCCCATATGGTCCCCCGTGCCTGCCAGGAGCAATTTCTGAGCATGGAGCCAGGAGTAACCCCTGAGCACTGCCGGGTGTGACCCAAAAACAAAACAAAACAAAACAAAAAAAGATATGCTAGATCATTCAGGTTTAACTATGGAAAAATTTTAAGAATCCAAGAATTTTTTTTCAATAAATGAGGGCCTTTCCACCACCAGTGTTGTTCTCCCTTCATCCCTGTTCCCAAGAGGAGTCCAAGAAATTATCCATTTCTTGCAAGTTTCTTGTTTTGTGGCATAGAGTTTCTCAAAATAGTCTCTCTTATTATCCTTTGGCTCTTTGTAATATCTGTATTGATCTCTTCTTTTTAATTTCCAAACTTGTTTATTAAGTTTCTCTGTCTTCCCCTTCTTTGTACATTTTGCTAGTGGTGTATTGATCTTGCTTATTTTTTCAAAGAATCAATTTTTGCTTTCATTGATCTCAGACATTTTTGGATTTCCACTTGATTAATTTCTGCTCTAAGCTTTGTTACTTCCTTCTGCCTATTTAACCTATTTTTGGTTCATTTTGTTGATCATTTCTTAATTTTATAAGCTGTGTTATTAAGTTATTCATGTAGACCCCTTCTTTCTTCCTTATGTGTGCTTGTAAAGCTATAAATTTTCTTCATAATACTGCCTTTACTTTGTCCCACAAATTTTGATAAGGTGTGCCCTCTCCCCATTTTGTGATGGGGATTTTAGGTTTTGTGTAGTTAACCTTTGTAAATACTTTGTATATCCTAGATATCAAATCTTTATCTGATTTTTGAGTGCAAATTTTTTCTCCTATTTAGTTAGCAGTTAATTTTACTCTGTGTTTCTTTTGCCATAACAAAACCTTTAAGTTTGATATAGTCCAATTTATTCAGATTTGACATTATAGCCTTGCCATTGGCATCCTATTCTTTGAGGTCTAAGTTTGGGAGTATTCTGTCAATATTTTCTTCAAGGAACTTTATGAATTTGAGTCTAATTTTAAAGTCTTTAAACAACTCTGAATTGACTTTTGAGTAAGATGTAAGCTATAGATTGATCTTTAATTTCTTATACTTGGTTTATTCAATTGTTCTCACTCCATTGATAACACAGACTTGGAGAGCAAAACCTACTTATAAGGTTTTCAAACCACAAAGAGCACTATAAAACTCTTTGTATTTAATTTTGTTTGTGTATTTTTGTAAATAGTCATAAAGATTAATTACTAAGTCAAACAGAATGAGTATATATATGTATAAAATTTATATATGTGTACGTATATTTTTAAAATGTATATATTATATGGATATATACATATATATGTATATGGATATATACATGAATGTATATTATATATTTATATATAACATATATACTTATATATAATATATATGTATTTATATGTCTATATTTTTGTTTTGTTTTGTTTTGTTTTGTTTTGTTTTTGTTTTTGGGTCACACCCGGCAGTGCTCAGGGGTTATTCCTGGCTCCAAGCTCAGAAATTGCTCCTGGCAGGCATGGGGGACCATATGGGGCACCGGGATTTGAACTGATGACCTTTTGCATGAAAGGTAAACGCCTTACCTCCATGCTATCTCCCGGGCCCCATATATGTCTATATTTTAAAATTTGGGTCATACCCAGCAGCACTCATGGTTTACTCCTGGCTTGCAATCAGAAATCACTCCTGCAGGCTTGGAGAACAATATGGCTTTCTGGGGATTGAATCCAGGTTGGCTTTGTGCAAGGGAAACACCCTATCTGGTGTGCTATTCTTCTGCCACAAAATGAACATTCATATACTTGGCCTGTGTCAGCTAGCAGTTTTTTATCAAAGGTAATTTCATCTTTACTAGAAAACCAAATTTGTACCTTTTTTTTTTTTTGTTTGCTTGTTTTTTAATTTGGTTTTTGGGTCACACCCAGCAGCGCTCAAGGGTTTCTCCTGATTCTACGCTCAGAAATCGTTCTTGGCAGGCTCAGGGGACCATATGGGATGCTGGGATTCGAACCACCTTCCTTCTGCATGCAAGGCAAACGCCCTTGTCTCCATGCCATCTCTCTGGGCCCACATTTGTTCCTTTTCTAACAAAATGTTTATCACTGTAGTGGCTGATAGTTTTTTTTTTTTTTTGATTTTTGG
>PVKC010012995.1:0-23319 GCA_004027635.1 Crocidura indochinensis
TACCACCTCATTATGGGAACTATGTACATGACACCAGACAGTCATTACTACTCATTTGTATATTTTATTTGAGTATTTTTATATACTGAAAATTGTAGCATTGGTCATTGTAAGTTTATTGAAGTGTGAGACTAACCTCAAGTCTGGGTTACTGACTTTATTGGGCCGTGGAGGGAGGAGGGGGCGCAAACCCAGTAGTGTTCTGGTTACTCCTTGCTCTGCACTCAGAAATCACTCCTGGTTGGCTCTGGGGACCATATGGGATGCAAGGATCAAACTCAGGTCTGTGTGTAAGACAGATGCCCTGCCTGCTGTGCTATCACTCTGGCCACTGTTACTTTTATACCTTTCCTATCTAAAACCCTGGAACAAACTAAAATAATGTTTTTTTCAAAGGTTGTAAATTTTAATTTCTTCATCTGAAATTTGGAGCAACAATCCCAGACCACCAGGTTGCTGGAAAATATCAAGAATATGATATTGTCATAATTGCTATTATTTTAATTATGTTCACTATCCACATATCAATAATGATTAACATTTATGTCTTATTATTCTGATCTTGCTCTTATTTTATATTCTTTGATTTGGGGGTCACACCTAGTAATGCTCAAGACTTATTACTAGCTCTGCTAACTTCAGGTCAACTAAACCTAGGTTCACCATTTGCAAGGCAAACTCCTTAACCACTGTTCTATCAGTTTGGCCCCTGGATTAATTTCATATGTCAGGCTTTGTTTTGATAAGTCACGTCTCTGTTGCAATTACTATAAGTTTTTCATACTAGAATTATTGGTGTGTTTCATTAGAATCATAGTTTTTTTTCTAATGCTCTTGTGATTATATTCATGAATTAAGTTTATTTCTTAATATAGGAGTGTTATGGTTTTCAAGATTTTATTTATGCATTTATGTATTTTAATGAGATTTATAGTTTATTTTGTGAATAATAAATAGCTGTTAAATATTATTGTTAAACCAGCTAGTTTTTTGTACTTTCAAACATATTCATAAATCTTTTGATGTATTCATTCATTCATTACATGTTAGATAACAAATTAAACAAAAGAAAGATTTCCTAACTCAGATTGGTTTTACCTTCTAACTCAACCACTGCCTCTGCCTGTGTGTCATATCAAATGGCAATTGATTTGCAAGCTATATTGTGAAATTTTACAATTTACTTTCCTCCAAAAACAGTTGAAGTTGCTATCCTTCTGAGTTGTTAATTTGTTTTGTTTTTGTTCCACAGGTAGTGCTTAGGGATTACTCCTGGCTCTGTGCTTAGAAATCTCTCCAGTGCAGGCCAGAGAGATAGTACAGCAGTAGGGCATTTGCCTTGTATGTGGCTGATCCAGGTCCGACAGTGGTTTGATTGCAGGCATCCCCAGGTCCCTGAACCTTCCAGGGGCCAATTTCTGAGCATACAGCTAGGAGTAAACCCCGAGTGTCGCTGACTGTGACCCCCCACCACCACCACAAAAGATAGGGAGGGAGGGAGGGAAGGAGGGAGAGAGACAGAGACAGAGAGAAAGAGAGACAGGGAAGGGAAGGGAAGGGGGTAAAGGGGGGGCAGAGAGATAGCATAGAGGTAAGGAATTTACCTTGCATGCAGAAGGATGGCAGTTTGAATCTCGGCATCCCATATTGTCTCCCGAGCCAGCCAGGAGCGATTTCTGAGCATGGAGCCAGGAGTAACCTCTGAGCGCTGCCGGGTGTGACCCAAAAAACAAACAAACAAATGAAAAAGAGGGGTGGGATGGTGGAAAAGAGGGGGGGCGGAAGGGGTAGTGAAAGGAAAGAAAAAATCACTACTGGCAGGCTTGGTGGACCTGATGGGATACAGGGGATCAAACCCTCTCCAGCCACATGCAAGGCAAAATGTCCTACCCAATATGCTGTTGCTCTGACCCCTCTTTGTTTTGTTGATTGGCTGGTTGGTTTGGGCCCACACCCAGTGGTGCTCAGGTTTCACCTCAGTCTCCAGTCTCTGAGCTTCCTATGGGGAGGCACTTCTCAGGCTGCAGCAGCTAGGTGCCCCTGAAATGAAGATGGTGGTGGAGGCTGAAACTCACCCTGCTAGGGTGGGTGGGTCCCAGATTTACTCATTTTAATGCCCCTGGTACATGTGGGGGCAAAAATAACAAGTTAAACAATTTCTGTCATCTGGTTCTAACATAAATTTCAAACCCAAAATAAACTTATCTTCTAGAACTTCCTACTAAACAAATCTAACAAAGGGCTGGGGAGAACTATATCTACATAAGGAAATATATAATAAGAATTATACCTATTTAGGAAATACACTTAAAGAAATATACTAAAAATATATATGCATGCATATCCCCTTTATGGCTTCTTTTAGTCTTAGGAAGACTCCTTTTTAATTACTAATTGTAGTGACTGAATCATGTCTTATTTTTTTCTTTGTTTCTCTTCTTTGGAGGGCCACACCCAGAGATGTACTTAATGATTAGTCCTAGCAGGCTCAGGAGTGTATTAGGATGCTGTGGATCGAATATGGGTCAACCATAGGCAAGGGTCCTAGCAGCTGTGCTACCATCTCTCTGGTACCACATTTATTTCTTATTTTATATGAAAACATTTCTTTTTGTCTTTTATTTTTGTTTTGGACCACATCCAGAAGTGCTCAGGACTCAATTCCTGGCTCTTTTTGCTCAGAAATTACTTCTGGTTTAAGTCTAGGGACCCTGTGGAGCTAGGGATCAAAGCAAGATTGGCTGCCTCAAAATTTAACAGCCTACCTACTATATTATAACTCTGGCCCCAGTATATTAATTAGTGCCATCTTATGAAGTGTGATTCACTTTAACTGACTGCCATAATTTTCTAATGATGCTTTCGGCTTCCTCTTTGATGAACAGTAGAAATTAGTCCTCTTAAAATGTAAGAAACTGTCACTATTGACATTTATAATTGACTTTTTTTTTGTTGTTGTTTGTTTCTGGGTCACTCCTGGCCAGAAATCGCCCCTGGCAGGCACAGGGGACCATATGGAATGCCAGGATTCAAACCACCACAAGGCAAAATACCTTACCTCCATGCTATCTCTCTAGCCCCCTATCATTGACTTTTTTTTCAATATATCTTCAACTTTTCTTTTCAGAAGTCTTTAAAATTTTATATAGGTATTTTAAGGTAAATTTTTAAAGGTCTTTAATCTTTTAAAGGTATTTTTAATATTTAGTTAGTTGTGTGTAATAATAAAAGTAAATCCTGTTTATTATCCTAATAAATATTATCTCAACTCTAAATGTGAGTCCATCAGTTGTTTTTGTTTTTGTTTTTTGTTTTGTTTTTCTTTTAATTTGTGACATTTTGTTGAGCTGATTTTGTTTACTTCATTGGTCTTGGGTTTTTTGTTTTTGTTTTTTTGCCACACATGACAAAAGTTAGGGCATACTCCTGGCTTTCTGGGATCACTCCATATTGAACCTGGGTCAGGTATGTGCATGGCAAATGTCCTCCCTATTGTACTATGTCTCACCATGTTGAACAAAATCTATACTCTTAGTAGATAGCACCCTATCTTTCGATAAATTATTTTTCTTTGTTCTTTTTGTTGGCTTTCTTTGATTATAAATGCTACATTGTGGAGCCAGAGCAATAGCACAATAGATTAGGCATTTGCCTTGCATGTTACCAAACCAGGACCAACCTGGGTTCGATCCCTGGCATCCCATATGATCCCTCAAGCCTGCCAGGAATGATTCCTGAGCCCAAAGCCAGGAACAACCCAAAAACAACAACAAAAGGTACATTGTTTGAAACTTTTTTGTCATACATAAGTTTGTCTACTTTGTGGAAAAATCTTTATCCTTTCTATATTGTTTATAATTTTGGTATAATTTTAAATAAAGTCTATCCTTTAAAATTAGTAAATGGGGAGCCGGGAGGTGGCGCAGGAGGTAAGGTGCCTGCTGCCTAGCCTAGGACGGACCACGGTTCGATCCCCCGGTTCCTATATGGTCCCCCGTGCGACTTCTGAGCGCATAGCCAGGAGTAACCCCTGAGCGTCACTGGGTGTGGCCCAAAAAACCAAAAAAAAAAAAAAATTACTAAATGCATGTGTATATACATATTAAGCCTGGTGCTACCACTGGTAGTATACCAGGGATTAAGCTACGATCAAGCTGCCACTTACAAGACTAGCACCCCACCCATTGTACTATATTGTCTCATAAGTAAGTATCTTAGTGAAGCTAACACTAGATTCTTTTTATTGTAAACTTGGCTTATATATTTTCCCCATCCATTCTCATTTTTCAATTTTAATTACCCTTTGTCTGGATTTATGTAGCTTATTTTCATTGAGTTCTCTCTTAACATTACTTTTCTTTCCTGCTAAGAAGAATCGTGTTAAAATTATTACCTATGTTTACTTTCAGAGTTAAAGAGGGTATTTATAACAATTAACACATTCTAGGATTTTTAGCTTGATTTATTCATCAATGGGAATAAGTCTCAAAACCATTTCTATTTTACTTTGACTTTCAAAGAGTGCTTTAAAAAGGTAGCTTAGAATATTTTTTCAATCTTGCAAATGTTTGTTTCCCTCTGCATTTTTCTCAGAAAGGGTGAGGATAAAAAGTCTTGGGCTAAAATTCTTGAGTTAATTTTCTTTCAGTCATTTTTACTTTTTTTTTTTTTTTGTCCCCTAAATTCCCAATACAGACCAGGCAAGGGTCTGGGTTGAGGTGTATATGGGGTGCATTTACTGTACCTCCTCTTTCTATACAGTCAGTGTGAAGAACACAGCCTGTGGTAAGAATTGGGAGGCCTTATTTTTTTTCCTTTTATTTTATTTTATTTTTTTAACTTTTTTTTTAATACCCCCTTCATAAGTGCAAGTTCCCCACCACCAATGTCCCAAATCTCCCTCCCTCCCAACCCACCCCCACCTGTACTCCATACTGTTTTGTTCTATCATTGTGTCCTGAAGACAGATCCTGTTTTGTTTTTCATATTAAATATTTTAATATTAGTTTCATATTATATTTCTTTATATTTATAATGAAAAAAATTTAAATTGTGTCTGAGAGATGCAATTCGTTATAATTCCTGAAATGCATTGAGTTGTTTTTGGCTTACTGTGGACATACTAAGTAAATATGATTTTATTGCTGATAGTATCTGTCAGAACTTGGGGAGTGGGGCATGACCAAACCAGTTTTAAATCTCTTATCTTCTTGTTAGTTCTATGACTATGGGAAAGACATTTAATTTTTCTAAGACTTTATTTACTTTATTTTTTTTGTGTTTGGGGCCACATCCAACAATGCTCTGGGGTTACTTTTGCCTTTGCATGTATATAGTCATTTACTCCTGCCCTTCTCTGAGAACCACACTGAATGTAGAGGACCAACACTGGGTCAGTCTTGTGCAAAGCAAACACCCTACCTGTTGTACTGTCACTCCAGCTCCTCTAAGGCTTGCTTCATTTTCACATCTGAATAAAGAGCAAAATAATGCCCCTTGTGAAGTGTTGTTTATGAAAGTAAACTACCTCAACCACCCAGAGGGTAAGAAAGGAACATAAATAGTAAAGATCAAATAATTATTTGTCCTCAAAGGAAGACAAGCTTATTTCTTGAGCTAGGTTTCTATTTTGTGCCCAGCAAAATATATTATCGGGTCAAATTTTTCCTTTAAATTTAGTTTAAAAAAAGAACTGTGTGGGCAGTTGTCACATTATATCACATATCATTAACTCAGTTTTCCATACTATTGAGTCTACAATATTCACATCAGTTTACTCACTCCAATGCAGACTTTGGTTTTGCTCAATTAATTTTATATCCCTTCTAGTCTTTCAACTTCTTATTTGATATCTTAGCTTCTCTTACCTCTTTTTAGTCTTTTAGTCGCTTTAGTCTTTTCTATAGACTTCATATTAATGATTTCTTTCTCTACTCTTGTCTTTTTCTTTCTCATTCTTTCTCTCTCCTTTGTCTACAGATGTTTTCCCATCCTTTTTTCTTTCCTTATTTATTTTCACATTCTTCAATTTATTTATTCATTTTTAGTTATTCATTTTAATTGGAAAATGCCAATTTCAGAATGAAACTAAAGATCTACCTGCGTTGCTTAGCATTCAGGTGCACAAATCTTCCAGTGGAGGCTGAGGGGATAGACAAACTCCCAGTCAGTTCTGACATCTTGGCAAAAGCAAATCTCATCAAACAGAGATGTTCTATGAGGAAAGGGGTAATTTCTAACTTTTCCATCAACACTGAAGACTTAAGACTTTTTCCTTTTTGGAGAAGCCCGTGTTAATAAACACATAATTCTCTCCCCTAATATTTATCTAAGTAAATTTTTCTAACATTCTTTTACGTCTAAAAAACAAAAGTATCTGGAGGTTTTAGGACCCCTCTCTTCCAGCCCTGCTAAGCTGAGTTCTTCCCGCCTCATACTCTGTTAATAACTGAAAAAGTATAAAGAGGTTTTTCAGTGTTGGCATTCAGGAATCAGTGACAGGGACAAATTACATCTCTTGTTAGTCTTGGTTTTGTCCTGAACAGTGTCATTAGTTTCTTCTTTTTTTATTGTCCATGTTTTGGTAAGAAGAGTAATTATTATCATTTTATACCTACTATCATTGTGAGAAATCATTGAGATTATAAAGTTATAATATGTCAACGGTGTGCTTGACGGACATCGAAAATGCTGTTGCACTATTCTTTGGAAGATTAAAGATACTTCTCTTAGAAACTGGATTTAAAAGAAAAAAATTGGACTTATAGAAAACAGAAAGGCTAAGGTAGTCAGAATATAAGTTCAGATGCAATATTTATCTTTTATTCTTGATCTTTTTTTTTTTGCTGTCATTATATAAAATAACTAATGAAATTGAATACTCATGTAAATGCAGAATTAGGATCACTATTTCAGGCAGAAATAAATTAAGCAAAAGCTCCTAAAGTAGAACTACTTTAACTTGTTTATTGAAGATCCATGCCCAGTATGGTTGGTGAGTTATGAGCAAATGGTACAGTGTAACAGGTGACAGGGAGATTGTTTTGAATAAGATACTAATAGCCAATTGCTTAAGCTATGATATGAAGTTATTTATTTAGGCCCTTTCTTCCTCCCTGATGATTACTTACAAAACTAAAATTTTCCTCTTACTAGTACTTCTGCTGTTTATATATCACAAATTCTGATCATTTGTGTCCTCATTCTCATTTTTTTCCACAAATCTCTTGATTTCTTCTTTGGCTCATGGTTGTTTAATAGTGAGCTGTTTAATTTCCAGGTATTAAAGTAATTTTTCAGTCTCTCTATGTAATTCACTTCTATTTTAAGTGCATCATGACTTGCAAAGATAGTTGGTATAGTTCCTATTCTCTTGATAGTATATGGAGGTATGTTTTATAGCCCAGTATGTGTTTTGTCTTGGAGAATGTCTCCAAGATGTGCTTTGGAGAAAAATGTGCATTAGGGATACACTTTTTAGAGATGAAAAGCCCTACATATGTCTGCTAACACCCACTCTTCCATTTCTTCATTCAAAGCCAATATATTGTTGTGTTTTCGGCAGAGCGGTATTAAAGTCTCCAACTACTATTGGGCTGCTATTGTTGTCTTTCTTCAAGCCTATTAACAGTTGTTTTTAGTATTCTGCTGGTCCCTCATTGGGTGAATATATGTTTAGGAGTGGAATTTCTTCCTGATGTATATATCCCTTGATTACTAAGAAATGACCCTCTCTGTCTCATAACCTTTAAAGTCTGAAGTCCATGTTGTCTGATATTAGTCTGGCCACCACAGTCATTTTTTAAGAGAGTTGTTTGCTTGAAATTTTGTCTTCCAACCTTTGACTTTGAGTCTGTGTTTACTCTTGACTATTCAAATATGTTTCTTGCAGGCAGCAGAATGTTGAATTCAATTTTCTGAGTCAGTTTGCCACTCTGTCTCTTTTTTTTTGGGGGGGGGCACATCCAGTGAGATTCAGGGGTTACTCCTGGCTATGTGCTCAGAAGTCGCTCCTGGCAGGCACAGGGGACCATATGGGACCCGGGGGATCGAACCATGGTCCGTCCTAGGCTAGCGCAGGCAAGGCAGCAGGCAACTTACCTCCAGTGCCACCACCCGGCTCCCGCCACTCTGTCTCTTAACTGGAGCATTTAGTCTACTAACATTGAGATAGATTATTGTCCTGAAATTTTGTGCCATCTTTTTGTAGAACTTCCGTTGTATTTCTAGAACCTTGTGTTGTGTTACATTAAAGTATCCTGTTCAGTTCTTTGAAAGTTGTTTTTGAGTTTGTAAATTTCCTGAGCTGTTTTTTATCCATGAAGCTGTGTGTTGTTCCTTCAAACCTGAGTGAAAGTCCACCTGGGTGAAGTATTCTTGGTCAGACACTCATTTTGTTGAGTTTTTATCTCCATATATGGTTTTCATCATTGTGACTAGATAACTCTTTTAGCTGGTACTCTCCGGGAGTCCAAAATGTGGGTGATTTCACTTTTCAACACTGGGAACTTCTCAGCAATAATGCCTTTGTTGCTTCTTCTTAGGGTTTTTTCCCCTGGATCTCTGAGACCCAATAATTCTTACATTGTTTCTGTTGAACTTATCTATTGTTCTATTGTTGTCTGTTCATTTATTTTGGAAATATTTCCCATCATTTAAGACATTTTTCCATTTTTTGCTGTTGTCTGGAGGAGTTATGTAGCTCATCTTCGAGCTCACTTATTTTGTCCTCAGCTGTTACTCTGCTGGTAAGACTTTCCTGTGAGTTTTCATTTTGCCCACCAAGTTTTTCAGTTTGTCATGCGTTTGAAGTTTTCTCATTTCTACTTTCATATCCTCTTGAGTCTTATTTGCTGTGCATTCCATGGTTTCTTTAAGTTTCTTGAATTTCCTCAACATTTCCTCTCTAATTTCCTTATCCGAGAGGCTAGATAGGTGGCTGAAATGAGTTGGATCTTCAAAACTACCATTTTAGAGGCAGAGAGATAGCTTGGCGGTAAGGTGTTTGCCTTTCATGCAGGTCATTGGTTCGAATCCTGGCATCCCAAATGGTCTCTGTGCCTGCCAGGAGCGATTTCTGAGCGTGGAACCAGGAGTGACCCCTGAGCGCTACCGGGTGTGACCCTAAAACCAAAACCAAAACAAAACAGAAAAAAAAATACCATCTTCAAAAGTGGTGGGGTTCTGCATTGCTTTCCCTTTGTGACCTCTGCAGTGTGGTGGCGGTTTGTTTTTTGTTTGTTTGTTTTTTAATGTGTTGTGGTTGACTAGAAATGTGTATTTGGATAGGCGGGCTGAGCTCTTTTTGGCACACACTGACCTTGATGTGAAAGTGGCTCTTTGAGTCACAAAGAGGAACCCATGACAGATCTATTTATCAGCTTCTTAGGAAAGAGTTTCTTAGGACAGTCTTTTGCAGACTGTCCTAAATTACCTATTCTGTAGGTAATTTAGCTTCATTACCTCATATTGTGACCACCACCCTGCAGAGGAAGTAGCATAGTCTCCAAGTTTCACCTGAGGAATCCTGAGACAGAGAAAGGTCAGATAGGCATTGGATAGGTTCCAGAATACGAGGGAGCCCAAAATCTTCTTGCATCTAAAGTACAGTGGTTTATATACTGTTCTCATGTGATTTATATTTACTATTATTCTGAGAATAAGATTAAATAAAAACTAGTAGTATTGGAGAAGACAGTCTATTCCTGCAGGACTGGGTGAGTTCACTTATTCTTGCCCTGTGCTGTACAAATGAGCAGAAAAGAGAAAGTGAATAATTACTGTCAAGCTTCTTTCCCAGACTTGGATTTCTCATAAGTGAACTGAGCTGCACATTGGGAAGAAGCTCTAGTGTTGCACTTAGCTTTTTTCAGTGTTTCCAGACCTTGGGGACAAAAAATGAGAGTGAGATTTAGCTTCTAAGTTTTAGGGTAGAAAAGAGAGATATCATTGGAAAGGTTTTGCAGTATGGTCTTGATTGTCAGAGTAGAGATATGAAAAAAAATGCAAAGTTTGAATGTTGTGTTTGTAGATACAATTTAATGAATTTTTCTCTTGACTATCAAGTTCTATTTTATTAGTTTCATGTAGCAAAATATTTTATGGAAATGGTTTCTGAGCTCGTATACAAAGTACCATTTGTTTGCAAGACCGCAGAAAAGTTCATTGATGTCTTTCTAGGTATAATGACAAATTCTATAGATAAGCCCAGATGACAGACTTTTTCTTTGTAAATGAGGCATATTTTATCAGAATTATATCTAGACAAAAATTTTGCACCTTTGGTCAAATTTAGTGAGTTAGTTTCATAAAAGTGTAAACAAAATTGACTTGGATGATCCCAAACAAAATACTACCTCTATCTCTTGTTTGAGTTCAGGTTAGATAGACTGTAAATAAATATTCAAGGGATACCAGTAAAGTAATTTTCAATCTGCAGCATTATTGTGTTTCCTATTACTATAACACAAAACAAACACATGCACTCTCATCAGGAAAAGCTGTCATTATTTAGTATACAGTTGTATGAATAATCTGAAACTCCCTTTTAAAGTCTTTATTACCTGACAATGAAGACTGGTTTCTGCATTTCATTCTGGAGCCATAATTGGCATGCACTGGCCCCAATCAGAATAATAATTTTCTTAGTATCATCAGACTTAGGCACTTTCTGCTGCTGCTTTGTTCCTGCTCACACTGAAGCTTGCTGACTTATTTAACATCTAGACAATTAAATTAATTTTCTGGCTACTTATTTCCAGTATGTTGTCTACAATATCAAGAAGCATGTAAGAAGACTGGTTTAGTCTTAGCTTTTGTTGCTGGTTTTTTAATATATATACTAATTAGTAAATAGAATTTTTAGAGAGTTAGATGCAATTTACCCAATAGTTTGATTCACATGACTATCCACTGCATAGACTGTCTCCACTCTTAACTGAGATTGCTTAATTTTGGACACATTTTATCATCTGACTTTCCCATAACTCTTGTTTATTTTGTGGGGTTTTTGTTTGTTTGTTTGTTTACTTTTTTGGGTCACAACGTCAGCGATCAGGGGTTACTTCTAGGCTCTATGCTCAGAAATCACTCCTGGCAGGCTCGGGAGACTATATGGGATGCTGGAATTCGAACCACTGTCCTTCAGCATGCAAGGCAAACTCCTTACCTCCACGCTATCTCTCCAGCCCCCTATAGCTCTTGTTGACCTAGTCTTTCTATGAAAAGATGTGGATCAATTGTCTTTCTTATCAACTGCATCTAAATTGATTGTGATGCTAGATCTGTTTGGAGGTTAGAAGAAAAAACAAGTTGTTTTTCTTTTAATTAATGCGAGTGTGTCTCTTGCGATTTAAAGTTGTTTATTCTTGTTGTTGATTTTTGTTGTTGTTCTAGTTAATTGTCACAAAGCTGAGGTATTTTTGGTGGGGTCCGTAGGATGGTATCCTATATTTCCTTTGTGGTCTAGGAAGTTCTGGGTACCAAGTACTCGGCCTTTGCTTCTCTTTTCTTCTCTCTCATAAATGGCTTACAGATAAATGATTTGACCATGTTCTATATCATCCCTGTGAGCATGAATACAAATAGGTCATAAAATGTCAAACTTCCCCATGAGTAAACGTTTTCTCTGGATACAAATTATCCCATGACTTTTCTGATTACATCCACCTCCCAATAATACCACTGCTTCAAGGACCTTAGTTCCCACTATTACCTTTCTCACTTTGTTTTTGTGAAATCCAGGAAATTTGGAAGTTAAATCTATTTTTAAATCGTGCATTATCAAATGTCCAGGTAAAATGATTGGACTGCTTCTTTTACACATGTAGTTTCAATTTCCTAATGTTGACTTCTCTTTTCTAATTATAAGCACTTCAAGAAGAATTCATTTTTGCAGCACAGCATGAGACACATAATTCATGTCTTCAGGCACAGTTGAATGCACGAAGCTTTCTGAACCCTTTGGGCTATAGTTGCTTAAGTTATGAAATAAATGTTTTCTGTTCTGATATTAGGATTAAGCTTTTAGTGTTTAGGATCATCAGGAAATGAGTCTTGTGTTTGCTGTTTCCGAAGGAGAATGATCCAAATCATATGTAACATGAAAAGCTTGCTTCTATGTTATTGTTCACTAGAAGGTAACATGAAATGGAAAACATGGACATATTAAATGTTATAAATGTTCTTTAAAAAATCTCTGGGTTGGGGGCCGGGCGGTGGCGCTGGAGATAAGGTGCCTGCGCTAACCTAGGACGGACCACGGTTCGATCCCCCGGTTCCCCATATGGTCCCCCATGCCTGCCAGGAGCGACTTCTGAGTGAATAGCCAGGAGTAACCCCTGAGCGTCACCGGGTGTGGCCCAAAAAAAAAATCTCTGGGTTGAAAAATATCTAAAGAAAACGAGATTATTAGATTGGTTTAGATATAATTACCTAATGTAGGTGTGACCTTTTTTGGAGGCGGGGGCGGTGGGGAGATTGTTTGACATTGCTAATGAAAAACATAAAACCTCTATGTGTTCTGTTGAGAGAATTGTGTTTTGCCATAGACAAATGGCATGTCTTTTTAGGACGAGTTTTGTTAGTCATCATTACTTCTCTCAAATAATTACACTGAGAAAGTAGATGAGTACCACATCTTACCTGACTTAGAAATTCAGATAGGACATTAGCATTTTGCAAGAGCCAAGCTTCCTAATTTTGAAGCTTTCCAATAGCAATACTGTTCAGCTTTTATTTCTAATCTGATGCATAACAAAGGTATAGCAGAACTATCTAGTGCTTTTCTCTTCCCATCTTTACTTTTTAAGCCATTTCCTAAGAGGTGATTCATTGAATGCATCAGAATAATGTACCACTCTTTATTGGCTATGAGGTACTAGGAGCTGAGTTAGAAACTTGGTCTTACTTTGATTTAATTGGTTCAACAAAGGAGACAGGTGTACAACATTTACATTCTAAGAGCTTGAAAAGGACAAAGTGAAGGAGTAGAATATAATCTTGAGACCTGTTCCCCTAGAAGGGTCCTCTTCCATAGCACACAGGGTACCCCTAGAAGACCATCATCCATAACACATGATGGGGAATGAGATGCAAAAGTGAACTATAAAGGGAAGTAATGGCAGTTCCATCTTTGAAAAGTAGGTACAATTAAGATACCAGGTTTTTCATTTGCACAGGAGATTGCAAGTGTTGCCCCTGCACATATGAGAAGGCACCTGAGGGCTCCATGATTTTGTTGCAACTTGAGGTAGTAAATCACTGTCCCCTGCCCATTTGTTTGACCCATCCTTGGAACTCTACTTTTAAAATGAAAGTGGTGGCTGAGAACTAGACACGTAACTGTACTAGCTCTATGAGAATGTATATCTCTTAGTTAATTAAAAGATCCCCATGCCTGCCATTCAAGAAAGTTTAAAAGTGTCCTAATTACAATTGCATGCTCTCACTGAATCTGATGCCTTTTATGTATATGTGTTTTGAGAGAGTACAAGTCTATGAATATGTGCTTGCGTTTCTTTTCTGTGTTTCTGATTAGCATTTTATATCTCCAGTAAAAATGCTACCATTTATTATGTTCTTTGTGCTCTTCAGTGTTAATAACACTTGTAGCATATTAAGCGATTTAATAGTTTGATATATAATAACTGCTTACTGCAAAATAAGAATGTCTTGAGCGCAGCTGTGGGCTCTACCATATACCCTTCCATGAGGAACAATGTGTGGAAATTGGTTTGAGATAACACTGTTACCCTATTTTACCCCAATGTCCAGAATGTTAAACATTTCTGAGTTCCTTGTTAGATTACAAATCAATTGCCAGACTACAACTAAACTAGGAATGTTCCCAAAGCCTTCAATTTTTACTTTAGAATATTATGATTTTCCAACACTAATACAAGTTTTTACTAAAAGGACAGCAGGACCAGAATTAGTATTCATTTTGTTGAGGAAGCTACTGGAAATCTCCCTCCCCTTTTAAAAATAAAATTTCACTGTATTCTTACACTATTTCTTACATGCAGATGTTACATTTCCAGCCCCCCACAGACTAATGCCACTTCTCCACATGGAGAACAAAAGTGGCTGCATTTGTTTACCCCAAAACCAAATTGCTGACCCTTTGTTTTTCGTACTTTGCCATTTTGCTTTCGCTTTTTGAATTTGCTTGTGACTGCTTCCCCCATCTTTTTTTTTGGTACAATGATTCTTGCCTTGTCTTTCCCCAGTCCGTTTCTGACCTGGAGAGACGTGCAGCATGTTATTGTCAGGACTTCCCGTGCAGGACATTTGAACGCTAATGACTGGAAAACCAATGCTGCTGGTTTTAAGGGTGAGAATTTCTTTCCTATTCTGTCACAGGCAAAACATTTTTATTTTTCCCCTTTTTAAATGGAGATCAGGAGGTAGAACCCCTCCAAAGAAATTTAACATTTTGTGCAGAAACATAAAGAGCTTGATCTTTAAGTAAATAAACAGCTAAGTAATGCTTAAAAAAAAAAAGTAAGCATATAATAAATACATCTAAAGCAGATTTCTTCGACTTTACACATCTTAGGTCAATTTTACTAAAGATCACTAATTTCCAAGTCTAGCTGACCTATGGGTTGCTAATTTATTTGTTGTTTACTGTTAGTGACATTTTACTAGTTTTGTCACTGCATTTTAAAAGCTCTTTCTTCACTGTAGTGTTTCTTCCACTTAGAGAGTAACTGGTCTATCTGGTTGACTTGAGTCTACTACTATTAATGGCCAGCCCCTGTATTGTGTTAAGTCTTGTTTTTAAATTTCTATGTCTAGAGAAACACATAACTCCAAAAGGTTTCTTTTTGTGTGAAGTTCTTACAAAACCATATAATATATAGCCCTCATATAATGTTATGCAATATTAAATAAGTGCTTTTTCCCATGGCTAATGCCAGTTATAGTTCTATTATATTAATTTATTAGGAATAGTCTTTTGTATGTTATCATGGGTATCCTATTTTATAAATAGGTAATTATATAGAGCTGATGACTAAGTTTAACATGTTTATTCATTACAGATGATCTAAATTTCAATTCATTAATTTGTTACAGCATGATTACATTTTCTCATATCTGCAGACTTAAGTTTATTCCCAAGTAATCTCATTATCGCTCTATATCAAACTAAATCAGAATTCCACAGTGTATATGTGTGTGTGTGTGTGTGTGTGTGTGTGTACATATATATATATCGCCTATTTAAAAATTGGAAATCTCAGGACTACAGAGATAGTAGAGAAGGTAAGGCAGTTGCTTTGCATGCAACAGACTGGACTTTAATTCCTGTACCAAATACGTTCCTGCAAGCACTGCCTGGAGTGATCCCTGAGCACCTTGGAGTTTGCCCTTCCAAAGAAAAAGAATTGAAATTCTGATCCTCAGATAATTAGTAACATAGTAAATAGTTCTATAGAAATGTTGATTTGTCTAGTTTCTATCTTCCTCAATGTAAACATTTTAAAATTTTAATTATGTTGTCTATGTGTTATCTTAAACATAATTTTATATATCTTTAGTGAATTATACCAAGGTTTGCATATTTTCATTCTGCAAATGTCTATTCAAAGAATTTTTTTGCCAATTCTATTCTCATGATTAGCTAAAACCTGCATCTAGATATATATGTATATTCAAGTAGCCAGTACATATAAAATAGTTGTTTAGTTAACCACTTCATTTTTCATGTTTGCACTCTATATAGTACAGAAGTTTTCAGTGAGCTAAAGTCGCAACTATCTAATTGAGATCTTTTTTATTTTCTTGAAGTTTCGGGGGCCGGGGTGATAGCACAGTGGTTAGGGCATTTACATTGCATACTATATAATCGCTCAAGCTTGTTAGAAGTAACCTGAACATTTCTGAGTATGGCACTAAAACCAAAAAATATTGAAGTTTCAATTGTACTAGAAAAATCCAGGGTGTAAATGCCATTACATATGCCTCATTTTAATTGCTTTTCATACACTCCCAGCTCCTGTTATGGCTGTGAGCCTGGGGATCAGGGACAGGGAGAGAGGAAGAAGGCACCAAAGCACAACCAGGCTTGTGTGATGCTGTTGTGAACTTCTTACAAGATTCACAGGCCAAGTACATGAAACTGCAGAATTAACTTCAACCCAAATAAGTCTTAGTTTTACTTATTTTTCTTTTGGAAACTGAAAGAGAGCAAATGGTTCTAATAAGAAACACAGCTTTGTTATAAAGTTCTGTTAGTTTTGGAACAGGGGGACAGAGGATTTAAACTACACAGCCAGATACAAACCTGAGTCTGAGGGACTGTACTCCATTTCTGGCAAGTAGAAAGAGTGTGTTACTATTGCACATGGCAATATTTAGGATGATATTTCACTCTTCTCTTAGATTGCTGCCAAGTGTTACAATTAAAGTTCACTTTTTCATAGATGAATTACCGAAAACTATCTGACTTCCAGTGGAATTGTTTTGTAATTTGCTCAATGGCAAGTCCCATATTTCATCTAAATATGATCATTATAAGAATTTTTTAAAGTCATTCTCTACTCTAAGTGTTATCATCCCCTCCCAAGTGTCCCACAAATAAAAGTGATTTAGGCACTAACTTGCAAGGATAAGCAGTGTACTTTGGAGAAGATGAGAATGCAGGTCACTGGCATTGGAGAAGGATGGACTGACTATTTACAGAATAAGGAACAAAAAAGTAGCTAATGCTTAGAAGAATCCTGGAAGAGTTTGATACAAGAACTCAGCAAGCACTCAGATTTTGAAATGAGCTTTGCAGGCTGTGTTTAGCAAGAACACATGGCCAAACATTTCTTCTCAAGAGAAAATGCAAGTTGCTGATTTTGTCCAAACAGAAGTCTGGACCCAAGATGCCTTCTCTGTTTCCCTGAAACTGGGGTCCTCACCATGAGAAAGGAAAATGCAAGGAGATTACTTTGAAAACACCTGTGCTTCCAGGGGCTTGCTTTTGTATTGTGATGCTACCTACTTAACTGGTTTTCAGAACATTCACAAGATTGTAAAGGCCAGCAAACATAAGAATATGTTTGCAAATTAGACACAGTGCTCTTCTGCAAGGGTACTTCAGTGTCACCACAACAATTTCATTCTCATCAGATAAAGCAGCAGCTCAGTAAGGTAGTGATAAGGGTCACCATCATAAACCATGACTGTCATGGTTGCCACTGATAATGTCATAAAAATGAATTCCTACTTGCCAAACAGCAGACTCTCACCATACCCTGACAAATCCATTTCATGTCTCATTCTTACATCTCTTCAAAATATCTGTATGTGGTACAGTACATGTAGGCAGTTAACAGAACCAGATACGGTATGAACTAGCTGCTCTATGCCTTTCCTCAGAGCAGACTTGATACAGACTCTCCCGTCTGTGTTACAGATGTAGAAAACAGAAGCAATTCCTTCTAGGAGCATCTTTTAGTTTCCTCTTGACTGGCATATATAGGTGCTTATGTAGGCAGGCTTTTTGCACACTGAAACAGTGTGGCTCATTAATGATTCATCTTTGAGTCTCTTTGAAATCAGGATTACCTCAGTTGTATGCAGGGGAGCTAAATTCAAAGAACTTTCCCCTCTTTTCTCTAATATCTTATAAATAGTAACATTGAAAATGATTCTGCAGTGAAAACAGTGAAGCGAAGACCCAAAGAGAAGGAAGAACAAGGGTTAAGGATCTTGCCGTGCATGCGACTTTGATACACGGACAGCATATAGTCCCCGAGCACTGCCATGAGTGACTCCATGAGCATAGAGCCAGGAACACTGCTGGTGTAATCCCCAAAGCACAAAACGAAACACAATTGTAAAAGGATGGAAACCGCTCAGCAACATTTTTATGCTAATAATACCTTTATTTTTAGAAATTTTAATTGAGCTAAGATTATTCTGCTCTACCGCTTCTAAAATAGTGTTTTTATAATATACTTAAAATTCTTGCAGTTTTTTTCCAAATAAATAGCATATGTAATTATAGATTGATACACAAAGGTGGAAACTGGCTAAATAAAATTTTGGTTGCTCATTTAATGAATAATAGCTGGATTTTGGGTATCTTTTGACTTTAAAACTCCTTCAGAAATGACATTTATAAAAATAAAGTAGGTGTGGGTCTCTGGGGAGGCTGAAAGATAGTTCATCTGGCAGGGTCTATTCTTTGCATGTTAGAGGCCCAGGTTTGATCCATGGTCTCCTGAGCACCTCCATGAGTGACGGTGTCAGAAATAGCCTTGAACGCTACTAGGTATGGCCCAAAACCTAATAAAATTAAGTATAATTAAATGACTAGAATAAATATCATGTACCTATGAATGAATTCACTTGAGATTATGTATGAGGATGGGAAAGTATATAATGATATGTGAAACAGATGGCAGATAAGATATTTACCTATGGCACTAAGATCCAAATTCCAATCAATATCTAGTACTGGTGACCAACATTTGCAGTGCTAGGAAATGATATAGGCATTAAATTGGGGCTGCATGTTTTTTTAATATTATTTCTTTATTCCTTGAATATTCTTTCTTCCCTTTTGTGAAAATGTCTTTTATTTTAAATAACAATGTTCTTTTGTTTCCTAAAATGTACAATTAACTGTAGAAGTGAGAGCTTTAAAACGGGTTTTTGTTTGTTTTTTTGTTTAGATTTTGTAGTTTCATCATTCTCTTGAATACAAATACTTCCTAAACACCTACATTAATCCAGCCTGAAGTTCATAAAGTACACTCAAAAATTGGGAATGAAAATGTCAAGTCCCCGTGACATACTCTGATTTGTTCAAGGCATATATAGACTTAAGAAATGGATATTTCCTTTCTTGCATCCTTTGTTCCCGTCTATAAAGTTTAACATGCCATATTTGTGACAGTCTTAATAAGATTTACCATGTTATCCTAAATACAGCCTAACCTCAATAAGAAGGCATCAAGGTCAGGAATACATTTTGTGGCATGAGCTATTTGTATTCAATATGTATGTGACCACAGAGGACATTTAGTTCTTATAGAACCCATTGCTTTTATCATTTTAGGGAGATTTCAGCCCTTTATTGGTATCATCTCCCTTCTGCTTGAACCTGATAAAATGGAATTTGCCCTACTCTAGTCCCAAAGTGCCTGCTTAGTCTGTGTCAGATGATTCCATCACATACACAAGCCCTCCCCCAACCAGTCATACTTATCTCTGGTTTACAGTTATAATGATTATTGAATGCATGCAACATTGGTGCTCTAGTTTGTTGTTGGGTTTTTTTTTTTTTCAAAGTATCTGTATTTGGATTATATTACTGTATACAGCTAAACTCTTAAATCTAGGAACAGGAATAGTCATCAGATAATAAATTAGGACCTTCTGTCATCTTTACTAGGCGAAAGAATGAAAAATATGTCATTGAAAATCAAAAATGACAGCTAAGTGAGCGAGGTTACCACGCCTTCCATTTCACTGCCCTCCCAGACTATGTAAGTCTCTTTTCTTCTACCAGCATGTTGCTGAAACCTTCTCCCTTCCCACTGACTCCTTTGACCACCACTAAACTACCAGATTTTTTAAAATTTCTAACTGATTTCCCATTATGGAGGAAACAATTCATAGTCTAACATGACTTCTTAGCCTCCATGGCCTTAACTTCTAATAACATTTATTACTTTTAATTACCGTCATTTTATTTCCACTGCCAGGGCAGGTAATTTCAAGATGTTTCAATATATTTAATACCTACCTGCCTTGCTTTCAGTCTGTAACAGTTATTTAGAAAAATTATAAGTACTGAAATCATTAAGCATGCCATGTGTTGAATTGAAACCAAAGGTCTTAAAATGTGGGGATTTTTTTCAGTATATAAGATGCTCTGATGTGTTGCCATTTGAAAGGGTATTTTATTATTTTGCTGTGCGCATAATATTTCATCTTTGCCACCAGCATGCAGATGTTGTTCTAACAGTAATGATTAAAAGTACATAATGGCCCTTAATTAGTTATCTGCACATCATGTATTTGAAGAAAGGCCATGAAATGTGATTCATTTGGTCAATGGCAGAGGTGGCATTCGAATCAGATGCTTATTCTACCCTGTTTGCAGAAATCAGGCATTTAGTTCTCTTGTATTACACGATGACAGGAATGGACATCTGATTCAATCTAATGAAATTTGTTCACTAAAATATCAACCTGATTCATTTTCAAAATGGGCTTTAAAACACTGCACTTTATGAACACATTATTTTATATTGTATTCATTTTAAATCTAGCATTCTTGGGGCTGGAGAGATGCTACAGTGGACTGGGCACTTAGCTTGTACACAGCCAACTCAAGTTCATTCCCAGCACCACCTAAGGATCCCTGAGCCCTGCTAGGACTGATCCTGAATGTAAAGCCAGGAATAAAACCTGAGTAACAGCAAGTTTTAACCCAAAACCAAAAAAAAAAAAAAAAAAAAAAGAAAAAATAGATAAAAGGGGCCGGAGCACTAGCACAGTGGTAAGGTGTTTGACTTGCACGCGCCGGCCCAGGATAGACCTGGGTTCAATCGTGGGCATCCCATATGGTCCCCCAAGCCAGGAGCGATTTCTGAGCGCACAGCCAGGAATAACACCTGAGCATCACCAAACAAAAAAAGAACAAACAAACAAACAAAAAGAGAGGGAGAAAAGAAAAATCTAGCATTCTTTATATACTCTTTTATTTTAAACTTATTTCTTAATTTTTTTATTTCATTAACCTTTATTAAAACAGTGGGAAATATACATCATTTAGGGAATTTACCTATCAGTTGTCTTTATTTACATTTGATTGGTTACTTAACCATTTCCTTGAAAACAGTAATATAAAACCTCTAGCTGCAAACCCTACTACTTGAATATTGCTTAATCTAGACTTATATCCAAAGTGTTCACTCTCATATGAGTCTTCAATTTAAGCCTAGAACATATATGTGTATATAATATATATATATATATATATATATACACATACAGGTTTAGAAATATTTCTTCCAAGGCTGAGGAGGTAGCTCAAGGAACAATAACTAACACATGACTTATGAGGTCCTGAGCTTATTGCTGGCATCACATGCGCGCCCCCCCTCCCCCCGTATTGCCAGTTACACTTAATGAAACAAGTTGTCCGTATTATTGACCACAGGCCTCTGAATACTACTTGAGTAGCCCCTTACCGATCAAAAGATAACAGTATTAAGTTATATATAAATATAAATACAGTGTTTTTGCCATGCTGGATTTTGACTGAAGGTGGTAGGATCAGGCTTGCTAAACTTTGGGGGCTATTCTGTTTTGTTTTGTTTTTATTTCTACACACACAAGTTTTAAATGTATGTTACGTCACATTTCAAATCTGTCTTCAAATATAAAATTAAAGTTATCACTTTATTAAATGGCTATTATCTGCATGTCAGATATAATTAGTTAATTAAAATGACTGTGTTTGGAGTAGTTTTGTGGTTTTTACCATGCTCTTAGTTTTTCATTCTACTGATATTTTTTTTTTAGCCTTACAAGAAACAAAGTTCCTGCATCTTGGTTTTTCTAAACATAGGTAACTAATACCAAGCATAATGAAAAGACTCAATTTGAATGAAAAGTGCTTTAAAATAAAATACAAACATAACATTTCTTAAACATGTATTTGGATACATCACAAATGTCTACTCCTTGAAGCTAGACAAAAGCAAGAGAGCTTTGTATGTTTTAGAATGTTTAACAGTTGAAATCAATTAAATTAGCTTGAATTGGCTAGAGACAATGTATTGAGAATTTTGTGATAAAATTATCTTTAATGTCTTTACTCTTTTATCCCATAATTGTATATCAATAAGTTGTGTATGTCTAGCATATACACTATATTCGATTTTATTATGCAAAAATAGTTTTAGTATTTTTTGGGGGGGGTTTGGGTCACACCCGGTAGTGCTCAGGGGTTATTCCTGGCTCCATGCTCAGATATTGCTCCTGGCAAGCACGGGGGACCATATGGAACACCAGGATTCGAACCGATGACCTTCCGCATGAAAGGCAAACGCCTTACCTCCATGCTATCTCTCCGGGCCCTAGTTTTAGTATTTTAATACTAACTTTATTTCTAACTATTGCTTCAAAATAGGGGGTACTTATAGAAATCTGGAGCTAATAATAGCTATCAACATCCTATAGATTCTAAGTCCTTAATATATGTATAAAAGCTATTAGTATACATATAAGGTATAGTTAGGTTAGAGAAGGGACTACTATGATGATGATAAAAATGATCCTCTCCAGGGGCCCGGGAGATAGCATGGAGGTAAGGCATTTGCCTTTCATGCAAAAGGTCAGCGGTTCGAATCCCAGTGCCCCATATGGTCCCCCGTGCCTGCCAGGAGCAAATTCTGAGCATGGAGCCAGGAGTAACCCCTGAGCACTGCCTGGTGTGACCCCCCCCCCCAAAAAAAAGAAGAAAAAAATGATCCTCTGGACAAAAACTGAGTGTTGTTAAAGTGACAGGCATTCTGGCCTTTCAGTAACAATATTTCAAACTACAATGTCTAAAAGGAGAAAAATGATGAGACAGAGAGAAGAGAAAAATGTCTGCCACAGAGCTTGGCAGGGGAAGGAATGGAGAGAAACTGGGGACATTGACGGCAGGAATTATACATTGATGAAGGGTGTTGTTCTTTGTATGACTGAAACTCAGCCATGAGAACCTTTGTAACTGTATCTCACAGTGGTTCAATTAAAGAATTTATTAAAATAAAAGAAAACAAAAAATAATAGTGGAAGGTGATGAAGCTACAGTAGCATCCTACATCAAAACATAAATATTAGCCCTATTTTAACCAGGTTGCCTAAATTTAAATAACATTTTTAATGTTCCTACAATAAAAAATAGGTGTATAAAGTATTTTTAACATCTGCAAAAGTTTAGAGAGAATTGAGGTATCTTTTTGTGCAATTACTTAATTACACTGGATTTCACAACTTCTTTTTTTGTAGGGGGTGGGTCACACCTGACAGCGCTCAGGGATTACTCCTGGCTCTATGCTTAGAAATCGCCACTGGCAGGCATGGGTGACCATATGGGATGCCGAAATTCGAACCACCGTCCTTCTGCATGAAAGTTGCATGAAATGCCTGGGGCCCGGGAGATAGCATGGAGGTAAGGCATTTGCCTTTCATGCAAAAGGTTATAGGTTCGAATCCCGGTGCCCCATTTGGTCCCCCATGCCTGCTAGGAGCAATTTCTGAGCATGAAGCCAGGAGTAACCCCTGAGCACTGCCGGGTGTGACCCAAAAACCGAAAAA